>ML304245.1:0-29697 GCA_005239505.1 Nicotiana paniculata
TGGACAAACAGTACAAAGAAAAATAATCATTCTTGTATAACACTCAAATTAGTAAATATGCACATGAAACCTAACAAAAATAAAATTGGAATCATAGTATTTAACTGACTTTTGAATCATCCCGCACATTCTTATTTAATTAAACTAAAAATTAATAGTCTTAAATGTAGTTGAGCAAGAAAATAGAATGATATAAATATTTAAACATGGACAACACTTAAAATCAAAAAATATGGCAAACAATCACAAATAAAAAAAAGTATTTTTTGTTGACAAAACCTTTAAATAATTTTATGAACTATTTATAGTCTAAAATTTCACGTGGATTATGGCAAAAGAATGGATTAGAACTAAAAATTAAAAGTTAGGAATAAAATTTAGATTAGTATGATTCTTTAAATTCCCAAACATATATATACATATATAAATAACAAGAAGAAATCGACGCTATTTAAAAATACAAAAGAAAGCGAAAGAATAATTGAATTTAAATAAACAAACATCATACAATCGGTTATACATGACTTTAAATTAACCAAGGAGATTGAGTGTTACCTTTTTGCGAAAATCTCACTCAGTAAGCGACTTAATCTACTAATTATAAAACTTCTAGAACCACGAACTCGAAACCACGAACGAAATCCACGAACTCGTTCTTTTCTTTTCTTTTCTTTTGCTTTCAAAAAAAAAAAAATCTGTTTTTTTTTTCTTTCCAGCCGTTCCTCTCTCTTTTTTCTTTTTTTTTCTTACTTTTTTTTTCTGTTTTTCTTCTTTCTTTGCCGCCTTTCTTTTGTTTTTTTTTTCTTTTCTTTTCCTTCCTTTTTGTTTTCTTCCTCTTCTCTTTTTTTGTACATACCCAACATATATATATAAGATATGTGTGATGAATGGAGGAGTTAGAGTTGGAGTTGGAGTTGGAGTTGGAGTTGGAGTGGGATAATTAGGATTGTTAAAAAAAATCAGATTTTTACTTTTAGATAAAGTTTGTTATTGCAANTTTTTTAAACTTTTTTTTTCTTTCTAATTCTTAGATAAAAAATGACAAATCATATATATATACATATATATATATATATACCAACGTTACTTTTAAACTTAAACGAAACTATAAAAATAATAAAACTCAATATTTACACTATAGTTTAAATTATGGAAAAAAAAAAATATATATATATATATATATATAATAGTTTACTTATTAAAATTCTAATTAAAATATTTCCCATATATATATATATACTTTAAGAATGTGAGTAATATTATTATTTATTTACTTATTTTAATTAAATAAAATCTACTAAGTGTAAGATAAAAGCTTAAAACATTAATATTAGGCCTAAAAGGAATATTTACACTAAAATAGTATAACATTAGAGTGTGGTCAAAAATTAGTTGTTCACAATCTGAGATAAAAAATGAAGAGGCTTTGTTATTGTCACGACCCAAAATCCATAAGGTCGTGATGGCGCCGGACACCACTACCAGGCAAGCCAACCATTAAATGATTAAGTTAAATTTTTGATTTTGCATTTTTTAAATCATTACCTTTCACTTTATTACATGATAACTGAATAAAATCCGCTAAGTAAATACGACAGTTTAATATTCCATTTTTATAAAATACATCCCAAACACATCCCAGAACCCAGTGACACAAGTACATGAGCAATTGCTAAGAATTTTACAAATTCTACAAAGATTGTCTGAAATACAAATTGGACAAGGAATGAAAATGAAAATACAATACATAGAGGAAGACTCCGCCGATTGGGGGTCGTCTTCGAGTGATGCAGCTCGTCTAAGTCTCCAAATCAGCCATATTGCTCTGAAGGTACTTGTGCAATAAAAATGCATAGCAAGTGTAGCATGAGTACGAAAACAACGTGTACTCAGTAAGTATCCCGCCTAACCTCAGAGAGGTAGTGACGAGAGGTCGAATTAGACACTTGCTAAAAGTCAATTTAGTATAATCAAGTGAGATACTAAGCATGAATGTCATAGGCAATTTATTAAAATTAGGAATAAATAATATCAACTCCTTCCACATTTAACACTTTAAATCTTCGTCATTTCAGTTGACAATTTAAAAAAATTAGGGATCAGAAACATCAGACTTATTTCACATTTTACACATCAATTCTTCTTCTTCTTAACTGGCCATTAAACACTTCCTTAGGCCAATAAACATGTATGAATCACAGGAAATACGCAGCATTTATCATTCGCAAACAAAGTGCCGAGGGTTGAACGGCGCGGACCAACAATAATAAACTGTGCACTGCCGAGGGTCGAACGGCTCGAACCATAGATGCATCTATCTTCCCCGCTCGCGAATCGATCATGCGACGCGGTTATACATAAATACAGGGTTATCCTGCTCGCGAATCATACATGCGACTCAGGCACCAATAGATACACATATTCACACAATAAGTCCACATTTTTATCAAGAAGACAGTTACCCAGGAAAGTGGTAAAATTCTTCTTAAAGGAACACGAAAAATAGCATTTAAATATTTGTTTTGAAACTCATTTGCCAAGTTTAATAATATTCAATAATATGACCTTATCAGGAACACAATTATCCACGGAGGAATCAATTCTCTTCCTAAATGATTAAGAAAGGTACACTCTAGCCTTCTTAGGAAATAAATTACCAATTCAATAACATTATCAGTCTAATATTATTTGCAGGATAACATGATATTTTATTGACACGGTCACAAGTACTACAAGTAAAGCATGCTAGTGCGTCCTAGACTACCTGGACATGGCATAATAGTAGCTAAGCACGTACTCCCGTCACCTCATGCGTACGTAGCCCCCGCAGATAGTAGCACATATTTAATTAGTTCACCTAGGGGGACAATTCCCCCTAACAAAGTTAGAAAGGAGACTTACCTCGCTCCAAAATTTCATGACCGGCTTCCAAGCCCTTCCGACGACTCCAATGGACGCACAACGCCCCAAGACTATCCAAATAATGACAAACTAATGAAAATATACTCTTATATTTGCAACAATTCAAATTATATAATTTTCCAACTTCACTCAGTGAATTGACCAAAATTCCCTCGGGCCCACGTGCTCGGATTCTGAAATTTCTCGAAGATATACCCTACCCATAGCCTTACTAGCTCAAATATACAATTTACTCTAAATTCCATGCTCAAATTCGTGGTAGAAATCCGAAATAAAATTTCTAGGTTTTCTTCAAAATTCTCAATTTTCCACAATCTTCCAGGTCCAAATCCATGCATATACCATGTATTTAACTTGAGATGAGTTGGACTAACTTACCTTGTGATCTTTGACGAAAACCCCTCCTAAAAGCTCCCCACAATCGCCCATGCCAAGTGAAAATAGGAGAAAATGAGCCAAGTGCTCGGTTATAACACATACACTGCCCAGGCCGATATCCGCACCTGCGATCCACATCTCGCACATGCGCTTCCGCAGGTACACCCAAACGCCCGCACCTGCGGCCTCCTCAGCTCCAGCCAAAACTCGCACCTGCGCCCCATTGTCCACGTCTGCGCCTTCGCAGGTGCGGAAATTGCATTGCACCTGCGCTCCCAGCCAAGCCACCAAAATCTCGTTACCTGCGGCGCCAAAGTCGTACCTACGGCCAAAGCCTCGCAGGTGCGGTCACACCAGATGACAGCAACCTCAGCACTTCTTCAAACTCCAAACTTGATCCGTTAACCACCCGAAATCCACCCGAGGCCCCTGGGACCCTGTCCAATTACACCAACTTGTTCCAAAACGTAATGCGGACTTGCTCGAAGCCTCAAATCACATCAAATCACATCGAAACCAGTAATCGCACTAAAATTCAATCTTTAAGAACTTGAAATTCCAAACTTCCACATATGATGCCGAAACCCATCAAATCACGTCCGATTAACCCCAAATTTTGCACGCAAGTCACATTTGACATCACAGACCTGCTCCAACTTTCGAAATCGCATTCCAACCCCGGTATCAAAATTTCCACTTCCGATCGGATTTCTCAAAAACCTTTCAATTCCTATCTTTAGCCAAATGACTTCAAAATGACCTACGGACATCCGAATTCATTTTCGATCGCGCTCCCAACTCCAGAATCACCATACGAAGCTATTCCCAGACTCGGAATCCCAACATCTATAACACTGAAATACCTTACAGCCCAAACTTATGAAATTCTTCTAAAATGTTATCTTCCATAATATGTGCCGAAACGCTTCCGGGTTATCCAAAGCCCGATCCGGACATATGCCCAAATCCGAAATCATCATACGAACCTGCTGGAACCTTCAAATACTGATTCGGAGGTCATTTACTCAAAATTACAATCTTAGTCAATTTCTCTAACTTAAGGCTTTTGAAATGAGAATTTCCTTTCCAAATTAACTCTAAACTTCCCGAAATTCAATTCCGATGCACCTACAAGTCATAACACCTAAAACGGAGCTGCTCATGACCTCAAACCGCTGAACAACGCGCTGGAGCTCAATACGATTGGTTGGGTCATTACATTCTCCCCCACTTAAATAGATGTTTGTCCTCGAACGTGCTAAGAACTGCTCTGGAGTTATCTGAAATCACTGTTTAACACCTCGAGCACCTACATGTGCTACCACAACCCAGTTGAGCACATTAGCTTGACCAAATCTGAAGATTTCTTCTTTTATCCATATAATAAGCTCAGAATCCAGTTCTAACACCTGAAATTTCTCGACCAGGCCGAGTTCCAATATATAAACACCGTATCAACTACCATACGATATACCAGAACATGACTGCATACCTTTGCTGAATTAGCACCATGCACCGCATAATTCATAATCTAGCCACCATGATATTCCCTGAACCTTAACAGCCACAATTCTACGAATCTGATGCTCCCAATGCACCTTACAATATATATACATACATCCTGCTATAATGCTGAAGATACCACCACAACGGAGGAGATGCGTAGAAATTTCTAACCAATTGCAGAGTTAACCAAACATTGAATCCTTCCTCTTGACTAAGACCACTATTTCATTACAAACCAATAAAGGTAACTGTCCTTCAATGTATTTCACACAATCTTATCGCACTAGATCCTTGATCCAAAAATCTCGTCTCACCCAGTATCAACTGCTCAGACAACAAATCACCCCAAACATGACCAACAGTCTCATCACATCGCGCCAATAGGCCATAACTCGAACATGATACATAAGGAAATGACTCAGGAAAAGACTACTCGACTCACGCAACTTATAGGAACTTTCCTCCTAAAATAGGAAGTAAAACACAAGAAAAATAATTATAGGAACCTTGATCGACATCACACTGTTACGGCGTGCAACCCGATCCAAATAACATACTCGTGGCGAGGTGCCACCCGATCCACACAAGAAAATTCACATAAGGAGATATACACGGGGCTGAATTGCTCAACATTACAAATTACTGAATACTGGTCATAAGCACGCTAAGTGCATAATACCATGCTGGGGAGACTGATAGAGCCATATGCTAAAAGAATTAAGCACAACTGAGGTGCAATATATATATACTCTGAAATCTCAAGAGCCTTTCTGCTCACATAACATCATCACTACGCTGAATCTTAACAGATAGGAATTTCTCAAGCCGTTTCACAACTCACACGGCACAATAATAACCTTACATGAAATGAACAAATACGTAACAACATTCGATATTCCAGCACCCCTCCTTGAGGAGCGCTATACTGAAAGGAACACATCTGCCTCACATGAAGTCCATAATCCTGTTTAAGACCATTCACACACTTCAAGCTGATTCTGCTCGCACCGAACTATGCTAATAGCTTTTACCTGGGTCCATATTAACCCACTTCCTATCATAATACGCAAGAAAAACCATCATAGCCGGGACAAACACCCCCACAATCCACAACCGAATGAACCGAACGCCCTCCAGGCATAAATTCTCAAACAAGCAATATTGCACTTCCTTATACTTGGTCTAAATATTCAATCAATCAGGTGACTACCTATCACACTTATACCATATTCCCGTGGTCACGCTCACACGACCTTCCACGAGGTAAAAAGTCTGCACATCCATACCACCGACCACATTAATGCTGCAAAACACATCAAGAACCCATGACCAGGGTACAAAGCCTCTTTCACCGAATATCGATCTCAGGTGACACTGAAGATAACACCATCTTACTCTGGACTTTCAAATCACTTTTCCTTGCTCATCCGAGATCATGACATCCTTGTTAACACCGAAACACAACCTCGATTCTTTACTTCCAGTTACATACTGCTTACCGCACCTAACATGCCAATATGAGATTGTGCAAGAATTCCATCGTAACTCCTGAACCACTAATAGGGGAAACACCTCATCATATAGAAACCTCCTACTTACCTCAATTCAAGAGAACAATAACAACACTCAAGTGAATTCTCACAATCACCCAACATGCAAATCCTTAAGTAGTGGTCTGAACCACCATAAACCTTCCGGGATCCGCCTACACCTGACAGGCCATAGCACTCGAATTCTCCCAAATCAAATTTGTTACGGCGACCGTCAAACCTCGCACACACTGTGCAAACCACACGCATAACTCAATCACACTGACGAAATTGATCACTTCCGCACATGTGCCATTTCAACCATGGCTAACCAATCCATCTTCTCTCTAATTATCCTTAATTGCCTCAGAAATAATGGTAACCTCATTCAACTCATAACAAACTCAATATGCACTCATCCCGAGTGGCCTTGATTCACGAGACTATGCTGCCTCGATCCCACAAACCGTCTCACACCCTTCTTGTGCACATTCACATCTCCGACCGATATACCCATCCTGATAATCTTTCTACAAATCCGGAGTTTACTCCTCTCACTCCCCCAATACTATCCTGCACGCTGAAAATAACATAGAATACTCTAATTATTTTCCCTTTCTCAGGAATTACGCTGCATAAGCTTGATTCGTAATCATACTGCTGCCTGAAACCCTTAAACACCGCATTCTTAACCTTCGAATTTACTGGGACCGTTGTTGAGAGTCACCCACTCTGACTGGCCCCGAATAAAATCAACTCCAAGCTCTTCTAGCACATGAACACCCTTTTCAATGAAGCACGTGACTGAGTCACTATCATAGCAACTCGCCTGTGCCTTAAGCATAAATTCTAAATCTTCCAAAGCCTAACCCTGGTCCAACAGGTCCAACTTTTGCACACATTCGTCAAATCCCACACTCAATCAGCATTTTACTCCTTTCCCTTAGCTGCAATAACTTGCCAATACGCTGACAATCCGCAACCCCATGATAACACACTCCTACAACCCAACTGCAGGTGGTGGGACTCCCCCACTTAGCCCAAATCTACTCCTTGCACCACTCTAGATCCTGCTGAGATCCTTTCTCCTTTGTTAACATGATCTTGCTCAACCAATCCGTCCAATACTTCCAAATTTTCTTGTTAGAACTCCATAAATACTCAAATTCCCTAGCATCATTCACACATTCTGCCTCCTACCGAATAGCCACTAGAATCCCTCATAGAAATTTGCCAACCACACAACCGCTAACCTACTCACAGGAGATAACCCACCTGTGGAAATCACCAACTGACACCTTCCAACAACGCTGAAATGCACACTCTCTGCAACATCAATACCCCATCCTAAGCCTGCTCTCATTCACCAACTTTACCAGTCCGTCCGCTCCTCATGGACATCTACTAAATGCGCTACAACATCTTCAAATTCACCGCCACACTACGTCCTTCTCCATTCCTAAAAACTCCTTCCTGTAGTATCCAACCTTCCGCCGAAATAACCCACATTTAAACTTGAGCTCGTGGATCCAATCACCATCCACTAAAACTCTCAAACTTTCCCTCAAGATAGGCAGATGTCATACCACTGAACTTCGGTGCTACGCTGCCACTCTCCCACTTGTTAAACTCATTCCTTTAAACAACTACCTGACTTCTGTCCCTTACACCTGGCCTTTTAGAAATGTACGCCTGACACTTCTCACATGTCTTCATTCGTCGTATGCTGTCCAATTCAATATCATTCTCTACAGCTCTTACACCAGTAGATCACCACGACTTCAAACTCTTCGAGGATCATCTTTCTCGAGCTTCCTTCATTAGAAATAATTATTCAGTCCTAAACCACCACACACCACGATCTCTAACAACCTTTTCTTCAATAATACTTCACAACACTCTGACCCAATGCAACCGAAGAACTATAATATTGGCGGACTTAATACATTCTATTCGATCAAAGCAGCGATACCACATCACAGATGAAAACTCCACCTCGCTTGATAACGCCGAGTCTTACTACTTTATCAATCCAAAAGCTGACCATTTATAGTCCAAATGCCTTTCCTCTGCCGGAACTAAAATGTTGAAATCTCGAAATCACGCCCTGAGAAGGCCTCCCTTCAAGCCGTTCATCACCCCCAACATATGGGCAAGCATTCTATCATCAGATCGACATCGTGCGATAACAAATCGTAAGCATCATCACTACCTGAGAATACCTTAAGGCTCTAAGAAACACAGCTACTGAGCTGAAATAACACATTATCCTTCTGTAGGGCCACAACAACAGCCCCAACCAACTATACATGGAAAACATCTCGCATCATATCTGTAGCACCATTTTAATTCCTCAAATTGCCGATTCATAGCAAGCGCTTCGTGATGCATAATATTGATTAGAAAGAAACATAAGCATAAGCCTCGGAGGAATCAAATCGCGCGATGAGGAATCAAGAAGGGAAGTACTCCTAACAGCCTTGTAGCCTCTCGAAGATAAGTACAGACGTCTCCGTACCGATCCGCAAGAATCTACTAGACCTGCTCATGACTCATGAAACCTTAGGGAACCTAGAGATCTGATACCATGTTGTCACGACCCAAAATCCATAAGGGTGTGATGGCGCCGGACACCACTATCACGCAGGCCAATCATTAAATGGTTAAGTTAAATTCATGTTTTAGCATTTTTGAAATCATTACCTTTCACTTTATTACATGATAACTGAATAAAATCCGCTAAGTAAATACGACAGTTTAATATTCCATTTTTATAAAATACATCCCAAACACATCCCAGAATCCGGTGACACAAGGACATGAGCAATTGCTAAGAATTTTACAAATTCTACATAGCTTGTCTGAAATACAAATTGGACAAGGAATGAAAATGAAAATACAATACATAGAGGAAGACTCTGCCGACTGCGGGTCGTCTCCGAGTGATGCAGCTCATCTAAGTCTCCAAATCAGGCATATTTCTATGAAGGAACCTGTGCAATAAAAATGCATAGCAAGTGTAGCATGAGTACAAAAACAACGTGTACTCAGTAAGTATCCCGCCTAACCTCAGAGAGGTAGTGACGAGAGGTCGAATTAGACACTTGCTAGAAGTCAATTTAGTATAATCAAGTGAGACAGTAAGAATGAATGTCATAGGCAATTTATTAAAATTAGGAATAAATAATATCAACTCCTTCCACATTTAACACTTTAAATCTCCGTCATTTCAGCTAATATTTTGAAAAATCAGGGATAAGAAACATCAGACTTATTTCACATTCTACACATCAATTCTTCTTCTTCTTAACTGGCCATTAAACACTTCCTTAGGCCGATAAACATGTATGAATCACAGGAAATACGCAGCATTTATCATGCGCGAGAAAGTGCCGAGGGTCGAACGGCGCGGACCAACAATAATAAACTGTGCACTGTCGAGGGTCGAACGGCTCGAACCATACATGTATCTATCTTCCCCGCTCGCGAATCCATCATGCGACGCGGTTATACATAAATACAGGGTTATCCTGCTCGCGAATCATACATGCGACTCAGGCACCGATAGATACACATATTCACACAATAAGTCCACATTTTTATCAAGAAAGCAGTTACCCAGGAAAGTGGTAAAATTCTTCTTAAAGGAACACGAAAAATAGCATTTAAATATTTGTTTTTAACCTCATTTGCCAAGTTTAATAATATTCAATAATATAACCTTATCAGGAATACAATTATCCACGGAGGAATCAGTTCCCTTCTTAAATGATTAAGAAAGGTACACTCTAGCATTCTTAGGAAACAAATTACCAATTCAATAGCATTATCAGTCTAATATTATTTACAGGATCACATGATATTTTATTAACCAGTCACAAGTACTACAAGTAAAGCATGCTAGTGGGTCCTAGACTACCCGAAAATGGCATAATAGTAGCTACACACGGACTCCCGTCACCTCGTGCGTACGTTGCCCTCCAGATAGTAGCACATATTTAATTAGTTCACGTAGGGGGGACAATTCCCCCTCACAAAGTTAGAACGGAGACTTGCCTCGCTCCGAAATTCCATGACCGGCTTCCAAGCCTTTCCGACGACTCCAATGGACGCACAACACCCCAAGACTATCCAAATAAAGACAAACCAATGAAAATAATATTTGCAACAATTCAAATTATATAATTTCCCAACTTCACTCAGTGAATTGACCAAAATACCCTCAGGCCCACATGCCCGGATTTCGAAATTTCTCGAAGATATACCCTAGCCATAGCCTTACTAGCTCAAATATACAATTTACTCTAAATTCCATGCTCAAATTCGTGGTAGAAATCCAAAATAAAATTTCTAGGATTTCTTCAAAATTCCCAATTTTCCACAATCTTCCATGTTCAAATCCATGCATATACCTTTCATTTAACTTGAGATGAGTTGGAATAACTTACCTTGTGATCCTTGACGAAAACCCCTCCTTGAAGCTCCCTACAATCGCCCATGCCAAGTGAAAATAGGAGAATTTGAGCCAAGTGCTCGGTTATAAAACATACACTGCCCAGGCCGATATCCGCACCTGCGATTCAGATCTCGCACCTGCGCTTCCGCAGGTGCGCCCAAACGCTCGCACCTGCGGCCTCCTCATCTCCAGCCAAAACTCGCACCTGCGCCCCTTTTTCCGCATTTGCACCTTCGCAGGTGCGGAAATTGCATCGCACCTGCGCTCCCAGCCAAGCCACCAAAATCTCGCACCTGCGGCGCTAAAGTCGCACCTGCGGCTCCACACCTACGGCCAAAGCCTCGCAGGTGCGGTCAAACCAGATGACATCAAGCTCAACACTTCTTCAAACTCCAAACTTGATCCGTTAACCACCCGGAATCCACCCGAGGACCCTGGGACCCCGTCCAATTACCCCAACCTGTTCCAAAACGTAATGCAGACTTGCTCGAGGCCTCAAATCACATCAAACAACATCGAAACCACAAATCGCACTAAAATTCAAACTTTAAGGACTTGAAATTCCAAACTTCCACATCCGATGCCGAAACCCATCAAATCACGTCCGATTTACCCCAAATTTTGCACGCAAGTCATATTTGACATTAAGGACCTGCTCCAACTTCTGGAATCGCATTCTAACCTCGATATCAAAATTTCCACTTCCGGTAGGATTTCTAAAAAACCTTTCAATTCCTATCTTTAGCCAAATGACTTCAAAATGACCTACGGACATCCAAATTCACTTCCAATCGCTCTCCCAACTCCAGAATCACCATACGAAGCTATTCCCAGACTCGAAATCCCAAACGGACATATATAACACTGAAATTCCTTACAGCCCAAACTTATGAAATTTTTCTAAAATGCTATCTTCCATAATATGCGCTGAAACGCTCTCGGGTCATCCAAAGCCCGATCCGTACATACGCCCAAATCCAAAATCATCATACGAACCTGCTGGAACCTTCAAATCCTGATTCGGAGGTCGTTTACTCAAAATTCCAATCTTAGTCAATTTCTCCAACTTAAGTCTTCTAAAATGAGAATTTACTTTCCAAATTAACTCTAAACTTCCTGAAATTCAATTCCGACCGCACCTACAAGTCATAACACCTGAAACGGAGCTGCTCATGACCTCAAACCGTTGAACGACGTGCTGGAGCTTAAAACAATCGGTCGGGTCGTTACAATTATGACCGAACATTTTCCTTTGAGTGAACCTATTTGCTTCTTTTGTTTGACCTTTGTGCCTCTTTGTTCTTCTGTTAATGGTGAGATCAATTGATTTCCAACATTACCCCTCAAGTTGGAGCGGAAAGATGAAACTCCCAACTTGCTGAGAACCGACCGATGAGAGGGCCCTGAAAGGAGTTTTGTGAATAGATTTCACGACCCAATTTACCCTCCGAAGGTGTCGTGACTGCACCTAGTCTCTACGACTAGGTAAACCTATTATAACGGGGGAAAATTTAAATAAAACGCAAGTAATAAAGGGGAATAGGGGCAATGACATAAGTAACGTATTGGCCGCTCGGCTGATACAAAACATAACTTCCCAAACCCCGGAATATCACAGACAGTCACAAGCTTCTAACACTATTGTAGCTCTAAAAAAACTGGAAAAGGTACAGAAGAACCTCTCTACAAGATAGAATAGAAGGAGACTCGGAGGATCCTGCGAACGCGGCAGAAATACCTTGCAGTCTCCCGAAATCAGCAGCAGCGACTAATCAGGAGGCTGATAGCTCGTACCTAGATCTGCACACGAAAACATGTGCAGGAAAGGGCATGAGTACACCACATTTGGTACCCAGTAAGTGCCAAGCCTAACCCCGGTCAAGTAGTGACGAGGTCAGGTTAAGGCTCTACTGGATTTCTAAATAAGTAAGATTAAAGCAGTACAAAAGATAGGTAATTTCCACAGTAAACAGTTTAAGGAAAACAATATTAGTTTTACAGTAAAGAAAATCCTCGGCCCAACGTAATATATCACAAAGTGGCATCTCCCGGGATATTGTCCTGTAGTTCCAAATGATTATGCAGTACAGGGGGGTTTCTCGGAATACGTCCGTAGTCCCAAAATGAATATGCAGTACAGGGGGATCTCCCAGAATACGTCTGTAATCCCAAAATAAATATGCAGTACATGAGGGATCTCCCGGAATACGTCTGTAGTCCCAAAGTAAATATACGGTACAAGGGGGTCTCCTGGAATATGTCCGTAGTACCAAAGTAAATATGCAGTACAGGGGGATCTCCCAGAATATGTCTGTAGTCCAAAAATAAATATGAAATACAAATGAATGCCGGATAAGGTTCATTTAAACAATTCAGGAGAAAAACCACAGGCAAGACAAAGGATGGGACTAACTAAGCATGGTGCACATAGTATCAAATAGGGAATTCAGGTAAAACAGGTAGACATGCTCCTTTCTAATCGAAACTACACAATTATCACATTAAACAGTGAAATAAGAGTGAAATGATTTATGGCTTGGAATGGAAAAATGGAATTTTAGAAACAATGCCCCGTGTACGTACTCGTCACCTCACGTACACGACGTCCATACAACAAATAGTATCAAAACAACCTAAGGGGAAGTCCCAACACAGAGTTAGGCAAGCCACTTACCTCGACTGCTCTACTCAACTCAAAACCACGCTCTTGCCACGAGTACCCGACTCTTAATGGCCCAAATCTATTCAATTCAATTTCATAATGTAAATATCATTGTAACAAATCGATCTAGCTAATTAGTTCAAGGCTAATACGCGAATTAGGAAAATTGCCAAAAAAAAACCTCGGGCCCAAGTCTCAGAATCGAATGAAATTTACAAATTTAGAACACATATTCACTCACAAACTCACTCGAACAAGAATCATAAAAAACCGACGTCAAGATATCATTAAATTCTCGGATTTCTATTTAGGGAACCTTCCTCCTATTTTCATGGTTTTTCACCCAAATTCATTGATTATATTGAAGAAATTGCTATAGATTAATGATATACAAGTGAAATAAGGTTAGGAATCGTTACCTATGAGTCTTCTATTCAAAACTCACTCAAAATCACCTAATCCCGAGCTCCCAATAATTTAAGAAAATATGAATTTCAAACCCTCAAATTGGGTAAAAACTGCCCAGGGATCCTGCACCTGCACCCGCTTGGACCGCACCTGCGGTCCCGCTCATGCGGAAAATACATTGCATGTGTGAAAAATCCTTAAGTGGGCTAGAACCGCACCTGCGGTCACTGGGTCGCATCTCCGGAACTCTTGCCGCACCTGCGAGCCTGGATGACCCTGGTCAATTCCGCACCTGTGATGCCCCCTTCCGCACCTGCGGCTCCCCTTCTGTAGGTGCAAAACACCAGCACCAGTAATGCTTCAGCTGGTTTTAAGTTTAAAAACCATCCTGTTGAGCATCTGAAACATCTCTGAGGCCTCCCGGACCTCAACCAAACTTATCAACAAGTCCTAATACCTTATCCAAACTTAGTCGAGCCTTCGGAACACATCACATAACATCAAAATCACAAATTATGCATGGATTCAAGCCTAAGAATTTATGAAATTTCCAAAATCTACAACTGATGCCGAAACAGGTCAAAACTAGTCCGAATGACCTCAAATTTTACACACAGGTCATAAATGACACTACGGACCTACAGCCTTTCTCGGAATTCCATTCCGAGCCCGAAATCAAAATTTCACCTATCGGCCGAAATTGCCGAAATTCTAACTTTCGCCAATTCAAGCCTAAATCTACTACAAACCTCGAGAACACATTCCGAACATGCTCCTAACACCGAAATTACCCAACGAAGCTATCGGAGTCGACGAAATTCTCCGAATCCTTCTTCATACAGTTCCAACTACGATCCAATTTCTAAATCTTAAACTCATATGTAGGGACTATGTGTCCAAAATCTCTCTGAATTTCGCAACTAATCATTCCGGCAAGTCCCATAAGCAGATATAAAAGTGGGGAAAGCAGTTATTAGGGTATCGGGGTGCTAACTCTCAAAATAAACGATCGGGTCGTTACATTCTCCCGCTCTTAAGGAAATCGTTCGTCCTTGAACGAGTATAGAGACATACTTAAAGCTGTGAAAAGATGAGGGTACTGACTGTGCATATCCTGCTCGGTCTCCCAAGTCGCCTCCTAGACCGGGTGACCCCTCCACTGAACCTTGACTGATGCAATATTCTTTGAGCTGAGCTTTCTGACATGTCTATTCAGTATAGCTACTGGATCCTCAACATATGATAGATCCTTGTCCAACTGGACTGAACTGAAATCCAAAACATGGGTCGGGTCACCGTGATACTTCCGGAGCATAGAGACGTGGAATACCGGATAAACTCCGGCTAGGTTGGCAGGCAAGGCTAACTCATAAGAAACCTCCCCAACATATTGCAACACCTCAAAAGGGCCAATAAATCTCGGACTCGGCTTACCCTTCTTCCCAAACCTCATGATGCCCTTCATAGGCGTTACCCGAAGCAAAACCCGATCACCAGCCATAAATGCCAAATCACGAACCTTACGGTCCGCATAACTCTTCTGCCTGGACTGAGCTGTGAAAAGTCTCTCCTGAATCACCTTCACCTTGTCCAGGGCATCCTGGACCAAATGTGTACCCAACAATCGGGACTCGCCCGGCTCAAACCATCCCACTAGGGACTGGCACAGTCTACCATACAAAGCCTCATACGACGCCATCTGAATGTTGGACTGGTAGTTGTTATTATTAGCAAACTCTGCAAGTGGCAAGTATCGGTCACATGACCCTCCAAAATCCATCACACAGGCACAGAGCATATCCTCAAGAATCTGAATCGTGCGCTCAGACTGCCCGTCCATCTGAGGGTGAAAGGTTGTACTCAACTCTACTCTGGTGCCTAGCTCCTGCTGAATGGCTCTCCAGAACCGTTAAGTGAACCGCGTACCTGTGTCTAAAATGATAGATACTGGAATACCGTGGAGGTGAATAATCTCCCTAATATAAATCTCCGTCAACCTCTCGGAGGATTATGTAGTCAACACTGGAATAAAATGGGCTGACTTGGTCAGCCGATCCACAATCACCCAAATAAGCATCGGACTTTTTCAAAGTCCGAGGAAGTCCAACCACAAAGTCCATGGTGATCCGCTCCCACTTCCACTCTGGAAGCTCAATCTGCGGAAGTAACCCTCCTGGACTCTAATGCTCATATTTGACTTACTGACAGTTGTGACACTTGGCCACAAACTCCACTATATCCTTTTTCATCCTTCTCCACCAATAGTGCTGTCTCAGATCCTCATACATCTTCGCGGTACCCGGATGAATGGAATACCGCAAGATATGGGCCTCCTAAAGAATCAACTCCCGAAGCCCATCCACATTAGGCACACATATCCGACCATGCATCCTCATCACACCGTCACCTCCTATAGTAACATCCCTGGCGTCACCTTGTCGAACCCCGTCCTGAAGAACCAGAAGGTGGGGATCATCATACTGGCGCTCTCGAATGCGGTCATAGAGAGAAGACCGAGCCACCACACAAGCTAAAATCCGGCAAGGCTCTGAAAGATTCAACTTCACGAACTGACTGGCTAAGGACTGGACATCCAAGGCTAAGGGCCTCTCAACTGTTGGAAGATATGCCAAACTCCCCAGGCTCTCCACCCGGTGACTCAAGGCGTCGGCCACCACATTGGCCTTCCCCGGGTGGTATAATATAGTGATGTCATAGTCCTTTAGTAACTCTAACCATCTCCGCTGGCGCAAATTGAGGTCTTTTTGCCTGAACAAGTGCTACAAACTCCGGCGATTCGTAAAAATCTCACATGGAACACCGTACAAATAATGACGCCAGATCTTCAGGGCGTGAACAATAGCTGCTAACTCGAGGTCATGAATCAGATAATTCTTCTCATGCACCTTCAACTGTTTGGACGCGTAGCGATCACCCTACCGTCCTGCATCAATACCTCTCCAAGGCCAATCCTCGAGGCATCACAGTAGACAGTGTAGGACCCCAAACCTGTAGGCACCACTAATACTGGGGCCGAAGTCAAAGCTGTCTTTAGCTTCTGAAAGATCTCCTCACACTCCTCGGTCCACCTGAACGGAGCACCTTTCTGGGTTAGTCTAGTCATAGGTGCTGCAATAGATGAAAACCCCTCTACAAAGCGATGGTAGTACCCTGTCAAACCAAGGAAACTGCGGATCTCCGTAGCTGATGACGGTCTAGGCCAACTCTGCACCACCTCCACCTTATTCGGATCTACCTTGATCCCATCACCAGACACTATGTGGCCCAAGAATGCCACTGAATCAAGCCAGAACTCACACTTAGATAATTTCGCATAAAATCTCTTCTCCCCCAATGTCTGAAGCACGGTCCTCAAGTGCTGCTCATGATCTTCCCGTGATCGGGAATACACCAGAATGTCGTCAATAAACACAATGACGAAGGAATCAAGATAAGGCCGGAACACACTGTGCATCAAATGCATAAAAGTTGATGGGGCATTGGTCAGCCCAAATGGCATAACAAGGAACTCATAGTGGCCATATCTGGTCCTGAAGGCAGTCTTCGGGATATCCGTCTCCCGAATCTTCAACTGATGATAGCCAGAACGCAAGTCAATCTTGTAGAATACTCTGGAACCCTGAAGATGGTCGAATAAATCATCAATGCGAGGCAAAGGATACGTGTTCTTCACTGTGACCTTGTTCAACTGTCGATAATCAATCACATACGCATAGAACCATCTTTTTTCTTCACAAATAATAACGGAGCACCCAAGGTGATACAGTGGGTCTGATGAAACCCTTATCAAGAAACTCCTGTAACTGCTCCTTCAACTCCTTCAACTCAGGACGAGCCATACGGTAAGGAGGGATAGAAATGGGCTGAGTTCCCGGCAACAAATCAATGCCGAAATCAATATCTCTGTCGGGCGGCATACTCGGAAGATCATATGGGAATACATCAGTAAAGTCCCTCACAACTGGGACTGACTCAATTGGAAGGGTATCAACACTTACATCTCTCACATAGGCCAAACACGCATCACTCCCCTTCTCAACCATCCGATGAGCCTTAAGAAATGAAATGAACCTACGGGGAGTATACTCTAAGGTACCTCTCCACTCTAATCTCAGCAAGCCTGGCATAGCCAGCGTCATGGTCTTAGCGTGACAATCAAGAATAGCATAATGGGATGAAAACCAGTCCATGCCCAAGATAACATCGAAATTTACCATGCTGAGTAATAACAAATCAGCCCTGGTCTCAAAACCACTAAGAGAAATCAAACACGACCGATATACACGGTCCACAACTAGAGAGTCTCCCACATGAGTAGATACATAAACAGGGGAACTCAAAGAATCCCGAGATATCCCCAAATTTGGAGTAAATAAGAGGGCACATATGAATATGTAGAGCCTGGATCAAATAATACTGATGCATCCCTATGGCAGACAAGGACAATACTTGTGATGACTGAGGCTGAAGCAACAGCCTCGGAACGGGCTGGAAGGGCATAGTATCTGACCTGGCCTCCCCCTCTAGGGCGGCCTTTACCTCCTCGACCTCCACCTCGAGCTGACTGAGGAGGTGGAGTGGCAGCTGGGGCTGGAAGAATAGCCGTAGGAATCGGCAGAGCACGTGGAGGCTGATAAGACTGTGGAGGTGCACCCCTCCTGGACCTGGGGAAATCTCTAATCATGTGACAAGTGTCACCACACTCAAAACAAGCCCTCGGAGGACGCTGCGGCTGAGACTGAATAGAAGTTGGCCTGTTGGGATGGCCGGTAATAGCACCTCGAACTGGAGGCACACTGGATACTAGCGGTGCATAATAGGACTCCTGAGGTCTAGGAGGAGCCGGAATACCGCTGGCTACTGGAAGGAAAGAATGAACAGGCCGACTCACAAAGCCCCTACCATAACGTGATGCTGGTGCACGAGCTCCTGAAAAATGGCCAATCTCTCGAGTCCTCTTCGTCTCTCTCTCCTCTCGGTCCCCGGCGAACATGCCCTTTGCTCTCCTAACAATACTCACTACCTGCTGATAAGTGATATCCATCTCCAACTCTCTGGCCATACTGGTCCGAATACTAGGGTGAAGTCCCTCAATGAAGCAACGAACCCGCTCCCTGACTGTGGCAACCAAGGCTAGTGCATGCCGAGCTAACTCACTGAAATGGACTGCATACTCCAAAACAGTCATAGTACCCTGGTGCAACTGCTCGAACTCCGCGTGCCAAGTATCCCTGAGGCTCTAAGGGAAATACTCTCGCAAAAACATCTCTAAAAACTGAGTCCAAGTGAGTGAGGCTGCTCATCCGGACTACTCAGCTCATAGGCCCGCCACCACTTATATGCCGCTCCCCTCAGCTAGAAAGTGGTGAAAGAAACCCCACTGGTCTCCACAATGCCCATAGTGCGGAGAATACGATGACACTCCTCAAGAAACCCCAGAGCGTCATCTGAAGCTAGTCCGCTGAAAATAGGTGGGTGGTACTTCTTGTACCTCTCAAGTCTAAGTTGCTCTACCTCAGAAGTAGCTACCCTGGTCCCATGTTGTACCGGAGCCACTGGCGGCATAAGAATATACTCCGGGGCCTAATCAATCTGGCCCCTCTGCCTAGGAGTGTGGGCTGCGGCAGTTTGTGCCCCTCCCCGGCCTGAGATGTAGTGGGAGCTATCGGAAGTAGTCCAACCTGAGCTAGAGTGCTGAACATGCTCATGAACTGAGCTAAAGTCTCCTGTAAGGCTGGATTAGCAATAGGGACCTTCTGCTCCAGCTCTCCAGCTGGAGCTGTTGTAGGCTCCTCTGTCGTTGCTCTCGCTAGTGCTCGGGCTGCACCGCATGGTTGTACTCTTACCCGACCCCGGCCTCTGGCGCCTATGGAAGGGAGCTCGAGTGCCTGGTCGTCGGTCCTTCTAGTATGGGTCCTCACGATCTGTGGGAAAGAACAGAATAGAATTTTAGAATTTTTTGATGTCAATAACTCGCACGACAAGGAAATCAAAGAAATATGATTGTTCTTAACAGTTACATAGTCTCCCGAAGATAGATACGAATGTCTCCGTACCGATTCGCGAGACCCTAATAAACCGGCTTGTGGCTTGTGGCTTGTGGCTCCTATGAACCTAGACTCTCTGATATCAACTTATCACGGACCGATTTACCCTCCGAACGTGTCGTGACAACACCTAGTCTCTACGACTAGGTAAGTCTACTATAACGGGGAAAATTTTAAATAAAACGCAAGCAATAAAGGGGAATAGGGGAAATGACATAAGTAACGTACTGGCCGCTCGGCTCATACAAACATAACTTCCCAAAACCCGGAATATCACAGAAATTCACAAGATTCTAACACTACTGTAGCTCTAACAAAAACTAGAAAAGGTACACAAGAACGTCTCTACATGATAGAATAGAAGGAGACTCGGAGGATCCTGCAAACGCAGTAAAAATGCCTTGCAGTCTCCCGGAATCAGCAGCAGCGACTAATCACGAGGCTGATAGCTCGTACCTGGATTTGCACACGAAAACATGTACAGGAAAGGGTATGAGTACACCACATTCGATACCCAGTAAGTGCCAAGCCTAACCGCTGTCAAGTAGTGACGAGGTCAGGTTAAGGCTCTACTGGATTTCTAAATAAGTCAGCTTAAAGCAGTACAAAAGATAGGTAATGTCTGCAGTAAATAGTTTAAGGAAAACAATATAAGTTTTACAGTAAAGAAAATCCTCAGCTCAACACAATATATCACAAAGTGGCATCTCCCGGGATACTGTCCTGTAGTTCCAAATGATTATGCAGTACATGGGGGTCTCCCGGAATACGTTCATAGTCCCAAAATGAATATGCAGTACAGGGGGATCTCCCGGAATACGTCCGTAGTCCCAAAATAAATACACGGTACAGGGGGGATCTCCCGGAATACGTCCGTAGTCCCAAAGTAAATATGCGGTATAGGGGGATCTCCCGGAATACATCTGTAGTCCCAAAGTAAATATGCAGTACATGGGGATCTCTTGGAATACGTCTGTAGTCCCAAAATAAATATGAAATGCAAATGAATGCTGGATAAGGTTCATTTAAACAGTTCAGGAGAAAAACCACAGGTAAGACAAAGGATAGGACTAACAAAGCATGTTGCACATAGTATCAAATAGGGAATTCAGGTCAAACGGGTAGATATGCTCCTTCCAAATCTAAACTACACAATTAGCACATTAAACAATGAAATAAGAGTGAAATAATTTATGGCATGGAATGGAAAAATTAAATTTTAGCAACAATGGCCTGTGTACGTACTCGTCACCTCACGTACATGGAGTGCATACAACAAATAGTATCAAAACAACCTAAGGGGAAGTCCCCAATACAGAGTTAGGCAAGCCACTTACCTCGACTGCTCTACTCAACTCAAAACCACGCTCTTGCTACGAGTACCCGACTCCGAATGGCCCAAATCTATTCCATTCAATTGCATAATGTAAATATCACTGTAAGAAATCAATCTGGCTAATTAGTTCAAGGCTAATACGCGAACTAAGGAAAATTGCCAAAAAAGTTCCCCCGGCCCACGTCTCGGAATCGAATAAAGTTACAAATTTAGAACACCCATTCACTCACGAACTCACTCGAACAAGAATCATCGAAAACCGACGTCAAAATCTCATTAAATTCTCGAATTTCTATTTGGGGAAGCTTCCTCCCATTTTCATGATTTTTCACCCAAATTCATTGATTATATTGAAGAAATTGCTATAGATTAATGATATACAAGTAAAATAAGGTTAGGAATCGTTACCTATGAGTCTTCTCTTCAAAACTCACTCAAAATCACCTAACCCCGAGCTCCTAATCATTTTAGAAAATATGAATTTCAAACCCTCGAATTGGGTATAAACTGCCCAGCGATCTTGCACCTGCGCCCCCTTGGACCGCACCTGCGGAAAATACATTGCAGGTGCAAAAAATCCTTAAGTGGGCTGGAACCGCACCTGCGGTCACTGGGCCGCATCTGTGGCTCTGCATCTGCAGAACTCTTGCCGGACTTGCGAGCCTGGCTGACCCAGTTCAATTTCGCACTTGCAATGCCCTCCTTCGCACCTACGTGTTCTCACCTGTGGCTCCCCATCCGCAGGTGCGAAACACCAGCACCAGCAATGCCTCAGTTGGATTTAAGTTCAAAAACCATCTCGTTGAGCTTCCGAAACATCTTCGAGCCCCC
Source organism: Nicotiana paniculata (assembly GCA_005239505.1). Classification (NCBI taxonomy): domain Eukaryota; kingdom Viridiplantae; phylum Streptophyta; class Magnoliopsida; order Solanales; family Solanaceae; genus Nicotiana; species Nicotiana paniculata. The sequence continues at coordinate 22,097 of ML304245.1, forward strand.
CTGAACCTCAACAAAACTTACCAACCAGTCTAAATACCTTATCCAAACTTAGTCGAGCCTTCAGAACACATCACATAACATGAAAATCACCAATTATGCATGGATTCAAGCCTAAGAACTTATGAAATTTTCAAAATCTACAACCGATGCTGAAACACGTCAAAACTAGTCCGAATGACCTCAATTTTACACACAGGTCATAAATGAAACTACGGACTTATAGCCACTATCGGAATTCCATTCCGATCCCGACATCAAAATTTCACCTATCAGCCGAAATCGTCGAAATTCTAGCTTTCGCCAATTCAAGCCTAAATCTACTACAGACCTCAAGAACACATTCTGAACACGCTCCTAACCCCGAAATCACACAACGGAGCTATCGGAGTCAACGGAATTCCATTTCGGATCCGTCTTCACACAGTTCCAACTACGGTTAGATTTCTAAAGCTTAAACTCGTATATAGGAACTACGTGCCCAAAAACTCTCCGAATTTTGTAACTAATCATTCCAACAAGTCCCATAAGCAGATATAAAAGTGGGGAAAGCAGTTATTACGGGATCGGGGTGCTAACTCTCAAAACGACCGATTGGGTCGTTACAATTGATCGGCAAGATGAAATTGAGAAGGCACGAACGAGAGAGAAATAAGACCGGAGAGGAACTGTTGCCGCACAAAATGGCAATCAAGTTCTACGTGTTTGGTTCTTTCATGGAAGACGGGATTACGGGTGATGTGAATCGCTGATTTGCTATCAGAGAGGACTGATACAGGCAAAGAGGCTTGAATGAATAGATCTTTAAGAAGACGAGTTAACCATGTTAACTCTGCCACTACCTTGCGCATGGATCGATATTCTATCTCAGCAGAAGACAAAGATAAAGATGCTTGCTTTCTAAATTTCCAGGAAATGGTTGAAGCTCCAAGGGCGATGTAGAAACCACTTACAGAACGTCTGGTTTCTGGGCAAGATGCCCAATCAGCGTCGCAAAAAGCAATAAGCTTTAGAGATGGAGCTGAATTAAAAAAAATACCCTGACCTGGATCTGATTTGAGATATCTAAGAACCCTCAAAGCCGCTGTGAAGTGAGAAATGCGGGGACTTTGCATTTATTGACTCAACTTCAAGACGGCAAAAGATAGATCTGGTCAAGTGTGGGTCAAGTCGTTCAACAAGCCCACAAGTTGTCTATAAATAATAGGATTGAGAAGAAGATTTCCTGAATCTACGTGGAGTTTAGAGGATGGTTCGAGTGGAGATAAGACATCAGAGGAATGTGTGACATCAAACTCTTTCAGCAGGTCTAAGGTAAATTTTCTTTGGCAATAATAATACCCTGTTTTTCTCTAAGGATTTCCATGCCTAGAAAATAAAATAGATTACCTATATCTTTGACCTTGAATCATTGTGAAGAAATGTCTTTAACAGTGTGATTTCCGATGAATCATTGCCACTAATTAGGATGTCATCCACATAAACTGCCACAATTGTAGTCAAATGTCCTTGTTTTTTGAAGAATAATGAGTAGTCATTGAGAGAAGAGGAATACCCTTTAAAATTGAGTGCACCAGCATGCCGAGCATACTATTGCCGAGAAGCTTACTTTAGCCCATAAAGAGACTTTTTTAGCAGACAAACATGATTAGGAGGGGAAGATGATAAGCCAGCTAGGAATTTCATAAAAACTTCTTCTTGTAGATCGCCATGTAAGGATGCATTACTTATATCCAGTTGATAAACTGGTCGTTCCTTTTTAGCTGCCACTGCTAAATGGCATCTTATGGTGGTCATTTTCACCATAGGTGAAAATGTCTCATTGTAGTCGATTCCTTCTTTTTGTATGACCCCACTCACTATTAATCGTGCTTTGAGTCTATATGCTACCATCTGAATTGTGTTAAACCTTGTAAACCCATTTACAAGGTAATGCCTTCTTTCCTGGTGGTAGAAGAACCACTATGGAGGCCTGAGAAAAGCCACTAGGTTCTGAAACTTCTGAGATAGATTGCAACACATGTTGGTTGTGAGGAGATAGATCTCCAAAAGAATAGGTAGTAGGAGTAGCAGGTTGTGCAAAACAATAGGTAGTGAGGTCAGTAATAAAAATAATATTGCAAATGTAGTCATTGAGATGGCTAGGTAGTTTTGATTCTCTTGAAGATATTCTAAGTGCAACAGGAGTGTTGTTTCTGGGAATACTGTTTCCTGTTGTTTCTGGGAATACTGTTTCTAGATGAAGAAGGCTGAAGAGGAGACTGAAATCTGATAGGTATAGGTGAAAGAGATGTGTATGGGGTGGAGGTAGGAGGTTCAGGTGGACTATGGTGTTGAGGTGAATGTACAGTGCTTGGAGCTGGTGATGAAGATACAGGGGAATGAGGTTCTGAAGAAGATGATATGGATGTAGGAAAAATGACATCTTCTGATGGATTATTAGAAAATATAGGATATGGGGATGTAGGATTTGAGGCAAAAGGATATTTGTCTTCATGAAAGTGCACATCCCTGAAAACTATGACCTTCCTTGTATCTATTTCCAAAACTTTGTAACCCTTTTGTCCTAGAGGATAACCTACAAACACACAAGCCTTTGATCTTGGATCAAATTTACTTCTTCCATTAGATAGAGTAGAAACATAGCAAAAACATCCAAAGACTCTAAGAGTGTCATAGGAAGAAGGCTGGTTAAACAATATAGAATAGGGTGTTTTTCCTTTAAGGATCTTAGAGGGTAACCTATTAATCAAATGAGTTGTAGTCAGTAAACATTCACCTCAATAGGCAATAGGAACCTTTGATTGAAAAATAAGAGATCTTGCAATCTCCAATAGGTGTCTATGTTTCCTCTCCACTACCACATTCTGTTGAGGGGTAGCAACACAAGATGTTTGATGAAGTATCCCTTGTGAAGTCAAAAATGCAGACTCTTGTGTACCCTTACCAAGTTCAAAGACATTGTCAGTTCTTAGCTTTTTCACTTTAACACCAAAATGTCTCACAACCACTGTGAGAAAATTCTTTAATGTATCAAATGCATTTCTCTTAGTACTCATTAAGAAAGTCCATGTACCCCTGTTGTAGTCATCCACTATTTTCAAGAAATATTTGCAACCGTTATATGTGGGAACTTTGTAAGGTCCCCACGTATCCACATGAAGTAACTCAACTGCTTTCTTTGATTTGATTTGACTTAATGAAAAAGGATTTCTAGTTTGCCTAGCTTTAGGACAAATATCATAGAAATGTTCAGAATTAGGAGAAAAAGAGATAAACTGAAATGCCTCATTGATGAAAAAGGTAAATGGCCTAATCTAGAGTGTCATAGATTTACATTAGAAGTAGCATTTGTAGAAAAAGGAAAAAGATCTGAAACATGACTAGGAACATTCTGATTTGAAATTGGAACTACATGTGCCTCATGATTATCTCTAAGTTTGACTGCATTAGGCTTCAACAAGTATAATCCTTCCTTTGCTTCACCAAAAACTTGACCCCTCTTCATTAAAGAGGCCTGCAACACACATTGACCAGAAGAGAATGAGATAATGCACTGGAACTGTGAAGAAAACCTATTAACAGATAGTAAATTATATATGAAAGTAGGAACATGAAGTACATTCTCTAAAACATAATCATAAAGAATAGAGACTCTACCTATGTGAGTGACTGTTACCTTGAAAGAATTAGGAAAATTTATATGTAAAGGAACAGGAAGAGGGGTTAGAGAAACAAAAGCATTTGAGTCAAAACACATATTGATTTTTGTCGTATTTATTTTATCCATAGATTATAAAAATTCAGCTACCTCCAGGAGGTGGGGTTGGGGTTGGTTGGAGCTTCCCGATCCCCCTTTGTGTACTGTTGCATAACAGACAGTAAAATTCACTTTGGCTTTCATCAATTGTTTCAAGTGTTCTTCGGTACACAAGGCTTAATTACTACGTCACTTTGGTTTGATCGTTTTATCTCATTTCTGTTCAATTATGTACTGTTCTTTGAACATTTGTGTTAAATTAAACCACATATATCGTTTAAATCTCATACCAATTTAATTATTATCCATTTAAACAAACATAATATCCAAATTTTTGTTTTTGAGCACTACATCAATCACATCTTTTACTTTGCAACGAACGAAGAAAGCTACTCTGCGTTAAACTTACAAATGTTGAATTTTCTAAAATAGTTAATTTTAGTGGAAATTTGTATTTTTGTAATGGATTAAGGGTTTTGAATTTTGATGCACGTCACTCAAGAGTGAACTCAAAACAATTTACAAAAAAGGAGTAAGTAAGAAAAGGGGAAAAGAAAGAAAAAAGAGAGTGGGAAAACAGAGGATGGAATAAAACCCTAGTCAATTGGAAAATAAGCAAAGAAACAAGCAAAAGTAGTCCTCCACAGCGGTGGGGAAGCAGCAAAGAGAAGTACTACTTCTTCAGCTACCCAGCTCGATTTGGTACTGTAATTGCTCGTTTTAGTCCACATTGCGATTCTTGGTAAAATTATTTCTGTTTTCAATTACTGGAAAATGTTAAGTATTTTTTATAGTTTCTCTATCGTTTGCAGTGGCGGACGCACGTGGTGGTAACAGAACCAGCTTCACCAAAAAATAATACCGTGTATATGTATAAATTACGATTAAAGCAGCGTAAATTTTGTATAAATATTTATTTGAACTCACTTGATAACTACTATTTTACAACTAAAGTTATGTTCTTCTAAGATTGAACCCCCTTGCATAAAATTCTGGGTCCGCCACTGATTGTTAGAGAGGGTTTTTCTTTGAGTTGGTAGGCTGTGCATGAAGTTTTGTAAACAATATTATCCAAATTTTCCTTCTTGGTACAACTTTAGGGCGAATCAGGTTATTTTTTCTACAAAAATCAATACAGAAGTTTGAATGATAACTGTTGTTTTATGAAAAATCCTAAAAGAGTAGTTGAAAGCTAAAAGAGCTTGAATTTTTTTAGTAGTTTTACGTGATGTCAAAGACATGGCAACTAACAAGTCATATACACAACTAGGAGCAACGATTTACTTATTTAGTGGTTTGTTGTTGATAATAGATTGTATTATTAAATTTCAATGATTTTTAAATAAGTCTTTGAATTACTTATAATAATAAATAAAAAAGAAATAAGTCTTTGAATTATTAATTGTCAAATGTGATTGATGAATATCTTTGAAATAGTTGTCTGAATGAATGAAGTTCTATTTTTCTAGGAAGTTACTGTCGAGATGGATTAATATATCAAGAATTCGAGTAGATCAGCCTCGTCCAGTTCTAACTCCAGCTCTACATCAGCTGATTTATCACCATCTCCAGATAGTGATACTGATTTCAATCATTTTGCTCTTTTGAACTTAGCTAATTGCAAGGACCCTGAGAAAGCCAAAAGTGAGTATCGAATTCTCTTAAATGCTTCAATTGATGTCGCAAGGATCATTTTAAAACATGGATGGTCACTTTTGGCTGGTGATGAGAAAAAGCTTTTGGAAAGAGAAGGTAATTTTGAGGCGCTCTTGCAATTTTACGGGCATCACATTGTTCATGACGTGGGAAGAGTTGTACTAGAAAATGCTGAAATGCATCGAACCATGATGCCCCCAAGTTTCCTGAAAGACATTGTGAATGCTTGTGCAAAGGAAACTATTAAAACCATTGTTGAAAACTTAAATGGAGATTATTTTGGACTATTAGTCGATAAATGGGAGGGTGTCTGTGATGAGGAAGAAGTGACAATTGTTTTGCGGTATGTTGACAAAAAGGGTGGTATTCTGATGGAACGTTTCATTGGTATTATTCAAGCTATTGATCAATCTGCACGATCTATGAAAGAAAAAAATAGATTCTTTGCTTATGAGTTACTCATTGAGTCTATCTAAGATGCGTGCACAAGGTTATAATGGTGATACTAACATGCAAAGAGAGATCAATGCTCTTAAGACATTGATTTTGCAAGATAACCCGTGGCTCATTGCACTCATTGCTTTGCCCAACCACTACATTTCACACTTGTAACCGTTGGTTGCTAAAAGACAATGTGATGTTGGTCCATTTTTTGCTATACTCACTTTTGTGCTGAATGTGATAGGAGCTTCTTTTGAGCGCCAAACTATTTCACCAGAAAATCAAGATGAAAAATTGAAAGAATTGCTTAATTTTGGTAAAGCTCTGACTTGGCGAGACTCCAGTCAGAAGTATGAGTTTGAAAGATTAGGTGACGGCTCCTTTGGAATCTCATTTTAAATCATTGCTTAGCGTCATTACTATATTTTCATCAGTTGTACATGTGTTAGAAGTTATTGCAAATTTACGCTCTCCTGAGAGAATGTGGGCAGAAGATCTACAATCATTTGAGTTTGTTTATATGCTGCACTTCATGTTGAAGGTACTGGCGATCACAAAGGAGTTGGACATAGTTTTACAAAAAAAAGATCAAGAAATTGTAAATGCCATGAAACTTGTTGGCACGGCAAAGAGACAATTTCAAATGATGAGAGATGGTGAATGGAAACATCTGATGGATGACGTTTCTTTCATTTTAATTTGTGTCAAACATGACATTTTAATTCCTAAAATGGACGATCTTTATGTTTTACCTCGAAAGTTGAAGTGCAAGGTCTCTACCGTCACATATTCACATCACTTGCGCGTGGAAGTTTTCGATGCTACTATTGATTCACAATTGCTGGAGCTTGACAGGTGCTTTGATAAAGTGAGTAATGATTTACTTCTTGGTATGGCTAGTCTGAGGGGTGCGGAACCCAAGTAGATTTTATTTGTACAAATAGAACTAAAATAAGTCCAAAAAAAAAATATAGAACGGATCTATGTATAACGTCATAATATATGGCGCTATACACTAACGGTAACTGTGTCGTTAGTGTATAGCGCCATATACTATGGAGTTATACCTTCTGAATTTGTCAGACACAGGTATAACGCCATAGTATGTGGCGTTATACCTATTTTCTTGGTAAAGCCGCCGTCGTCTTCAAGAACGACTCATCCTCTTCTTCCCCCATTTTTTAATATCCTTCTTCTTCATTTGGTCCCCCACCCCGATTTCTGCCCATTTTTAAAATAAAAATAAAAAAATTTGGGCCCCCTCACCCGTCACATAAAAATTGAAGAGTTTTGGTCCCACTTTCGAGTAGAGCATCATATTGTTGTTGATACACATTTTCGGAGTCAAAATTTCAATTTATTCGAGGTATTTCGTTTTATTATATGTTGAAACTTTAATAATAATGCATATTTTTTTATTTGTATGTGTTCTATTTCGTTTTTTGTTATTTTTTTGCGAAACTACTGTGTTAAATTTATCCGGTTCGTTTTGTGTTATTTTTTGGCGAAACTAGTATGTTAAAATTTATCCGAACTTAATAATTGTTTTTATATATATGTGTATCATGTCGTTTTGTGTTTTATTAGTAATTAAATTTATTTGTTGTTCATGTTTAGTTTAGATTATTGTTTAGCGTAGTAAAATCTAGACCTTTTTAGCATAGTAAAATGTAGACCCTTGTATCGTAGTAAAATGTAGAGCCTTGTAGCGTAGTAATGTGTAGTATTGTAGCGTATAAATACTTTA
>ML304247.1:0-24983 GCA_005239505.1 Nicotiana paniculata
TGCGCATAAAATGTAAGGTATATCACATGTTAAACTATGCAATTTAGTCTCGCATCACCAACCCACATAACACAACATAATGAAGCTGAACCTCATATAATGAAGTAGAAACTGGGGAAAGGGGGCTAAAACTCTCTATACGACCGATCGGGTCGTTATAGATCAGTACTTAGTAAATTTAAAAGAAGGAGTCAGAAATAAAGAAATCACTGCTTTCACTCTAGGAAGTGATGAAGTTTTGAAGTTGAATGATCAGTTATGTGTGCCTGATGTAGATGGTCTTAGGAAGGCCATTATGGAAGAAGCTCACAGCTCGAGGTACTCTATCCATACTGGTGCTACCAAATGTATCTGGACTTGAAAGAGTTTTATTGGTGGAAAGGCATAAAGAAGCAAGTAGCAGATCATGTGGCCATATATTTGAATTGCCAGCAAGTCAAAACCGAGCATCAGAGGCCTGGTGGCATAGCTCAATATATAGAGATACCATAGTGGAAATGGGAGATGATTAATATGGATTTCGTAGTAGGTCTCCTCGCATATACCGTAAGCATGATTCGATTTGGGTTGTTGTAGACCGACTGACAAAGTCCGTGCATTTCCTACCATCAAATATGACATATTCCGCAGATCAATATGTGCAGTTGTACATAAAAAAAAATAGTCTGATTGCATGGTACTCCAGTTTCAACCATATCTGACAGAGGCCCTCAATTCACGGCGCATTTTTGGCAAGCATTTTAGAAAAGATTAGGTACCAAGGTTAATTTTGAGCACCGCTTTCCATCCACAGACCGATGGCTAGGCAGAAAGGACCATTCAGACTCTCGAAGATATGTTGCGTGCATGTGTTATAGATTTTGGATGTAATTGGGATGATCACTTGACACTTATAGAATTCGCTTACTATAAAAACTATCAGGCCAGCATTCATATGGCTCCTTATGAAGCGTTGTATGGGCGAAGATGTAGGTCTCCAGTGGGCTGGTTTAAACCAGTGGAGGTTTCATTAAACTTTCCAGAGTTTGTTTGTGAGGCCTTACAGAAAGTTCAGCTAATCAAAGAAAGAATGAAAGCGGCTCAAAGTCGTCAAAAGTCCTATTCTGAAAAAAGGCATTGTGACCTAGAGTTCATGCTTGGTGACAAAGTATTTTTAAAATTTTCACCAATGAAAGGAGTTATGAGGTTTGGTAAGAAAAGAAATCTTAGTCCTAGATTTATCGGACCTTATGAGATTATGGAAAAGAAGGAAAAAATGGCTTATGAACTAGCGTTGCCCGTTGAATTATCCTCTGTTCATCATGTCTTTCATGTGTCTATGCTTAGAAAATACATTCATGATGAGTCGCATATAATACTTGCCGACTCCATAGAAATTAAAGAAGGCTTGACTTATGATGAAGCACCTATAGAAATTCTCGATAGGCAAGTAAGAAAGTTGAGAATAAATGATATAGCATCGGTAAAAGTTTTGTGCAGTAATCATGATTAAAAAGAGGCTACGTGGGAGGTCGAGAAAGATATGAGGAAGAAGTAACCTTATTTATTTGATGAACAAGGTATGTGAACCTAGGTTTGTCTTGACATTTATATTTTATTTATTAAGTACAAGTTAGCATGTGTTTATGTCCTTGCTAGATTACACTTTGTGGTTGACGTAATTTAGTTTTTATCAGAGTATATTTAGTTATTAAATAATTTAGTACAATGCCAGAGTATATTTAATTCATTATAGTGATTTACTTTTGCTAAAGTGTGGTGATTTAGAATTTGGTTGGTTATTGTGGTACCTCCTTGTCGGAGAGTGAGTAATTAATTTCTAAGCTGTGTATGATGCCTATGAATGGCCTGTTATGGTATATTTGGTTGTTGTTAGTGTAGTTGTGGTATAGTTGACAGGGGTATTGTTTTGGATAGTCCAATTTACAAAGGAGACTTTGCCAAAAATTTTGAAAATTTAGGGAGTTAGCCAAAATTTTGAGGCCTTTGGGAAAGTGGGTAGTGCTAGGAAAACTTAAAAAGTTCAAGAACCTATGGAATGATTGTTAGCTTAAGAATAAGGCCTTAGCAACATTCGAAGACGAATGTTTTTATGGAGGGAAGATTGTAACACTCTTCAAATCTATAAAAGTTTCAACACACACTAATTATAGAATTTAATTTTTTTAAATTTTGCCTTGAGTGCATAAAAATTATATTTTTGTTGTGAATTTAAACCCTTGTGATTGACTTTTGAGTTATTTCTCTATTTATAAATAATTTGATATACAATTAGGGAAATATTATTAATTTTAATATTATTAATTATAAAAATAGTATCATTAATTATTAGTTAAGTCAAAACAAAAAAAAGGAGGGACAAACCTAAAGCCCATAAACTGGGTTGTTGGAAAGCAAAAGGCTTAAAGCCTTAAGCAAAACATAACGTTGGTTTTGTTTAGTCACGCTAGTTGAGGCAAAAAGGCTTAAAGCCTATAAGAAACAGAGGCAGCGTTGCTTCTCCCATCGAAGTAGTCACGAAGGACCTTCTTTACGCCACGAATGAGGTAATTTTTTTTATGGAATTATAAACTACAACATCATTATACACTAGATCTAACACCTAATGGGTCGGATTCATAGGAAAATTTTACAAAATCTCAAGAACACCTATCAAGTACGAGTTAAGTTTTTGGTGGTACAAGATAAATTCTTCACTTTTATTGGATTGCTATAACTGGTTAAGGTTTTAATAGATAGTAAAGAATTGTTAGAACAAGATCTCACCCCAACACTTAGAAATTTAGGAGTTGAACCTAAGTTCTTAGAGTTGAGGAAAGATTAATACTTAGGGAAAGTTGAATACTTATTGTGACTTATTGTTGTAGTATTTGATAGTTGAATTAATTACAAGAACTGGAACTTACATTGCTGCTTGAAAGGAGAAATTGAGGTGAGTGGATATAACTCATTTACTAAAGTGGTTCTACTCACAAAATTATGCCCACAAAGTGTTCGACAAAATGCTTTAAATAGTCAACATGTGCTCAATTGGAACGAGTGAGTACATGTTGACTACGTATATTCTAGTTAAAGCTTATACATTTTACTCGAGAAATATACGTCTATTTTTCATATTTTTATGCTTTATTACATGATCTTACATGTTAAAGTCTCATGAGTTAGATAGAACTTTTAAAAATACTTTGAGTAATTTTATTTCATGCTTATTTTATATATACACTCAAGAATATTATTATGAATATTGATAGATCACTTTCAAGCAAGATTTAGACTTGAAAATTCACAAGAAGAAGTTTTACAAAGAAAATTTTTTTTGGAGTATCCTTTATTCTGAGATGGGGTCATCGTCCGGGCTGAGTGTCTTGACTAACGCGTTGACTTCCTGAAACTACTTGTGACAAAATAGGAGCACATGAGTTGAGGGTCTTGTTGCTGAGAATTTGCCTAGCCAGGCTAAGGTGTGATACATGAGTGATGAGAACCATGAAGCGAGTGGCACCTCGTGGATTGGGCATATTCGATCAGGTTGGGATCGAACCCATGCCGATCACACGGTGACTAAGACATAAATAAGTCAGGATAGTTGGAACTCCTGAAGTATAAAGTGGAGAATTTTCTTATAACAAAGAAAAAGACAAGAATTTCTTTTGGAATATTCATAAGCTGCTATTATGCAATTATTTTAGAATTGTTCTTAGAATCTCTATGTTTTCCATGCATCTAGAATATTTGCTCGTAATGTATATTTTATTAGAGCTTCGTCCCCTATCATTGAGACTCACTGAGTACAATATATGGTACTGACATTCCTTTTTGGGAACCTTCGTTGGTCTGCGGTACAACGTAGGAACCGGTTTTGCAGGCGAGCAGGCTACATGTTAGGACTTCCCTCTCTTCCAGTGCTATTGACGAGCTCCACTTTTATTCGTGGACTATTCCTTGGAGTCATCTTTATTTAGTTCTTTCTTTGTTTACTTGGAGAACTAGCCAGAAAATTTCATGTCCTAAGCAATGCGTCAGTTTATCAGTTGAGGCTTCATAGATACAGTCGGTGGGTTAAGATTCAGATGTTTTGATAAAAGCTTTATAATATTTCAGTAGTTACTACGAATAAAGTTTTAGAGTTGATTTATTTTAGATATTTAAATTAATTAAAAGTATTTGGTCAAGTATTGCCTTGTTGCATATAAAGTTTGAAGTCATAATAAATTTGATAAGCGCAGATGGTTCACTCGATCAAGTTTAGTTATCGGGTGTCAGTGTATCAGTGGGGATTTCATTGGGAATTCCTTAAGCTATATCCATGGTGTATCAGTGGGGATTTCAACATCATTTCAGATATCAGTGAAAAGGTTGGAGGTAAACCACACTGAATCCATAGAAGTTTTGATTTCATCAACTGTATGGATACTTGTGGGGTCAGTGACACTAGCTTCTCTGGTCCAAATTTACATGGTGTAACAATAGGAGACCTAGTAAGAGAATATGAAAGAGGTTGGACCGGGTTCTTACAAATGATATTTGGAATAAAAAATTTCAGAATTGCTCCATAAGACATCTTGTCGGAGCAGAGTCTGATCATAAACCTCTCCTCATGAAATGTTGGGACACCAATCAGCCTGCATTCAAGTAATTTAGGTTTCTTAATTGCTGGGTGGATCAACATGGCTTCTTTGACGTGGTAAAACAAGTTTGAGAGGTTTAGGTTAATGGTAATCTAATGTGGAGGCTCCAGACTAAGCTCAAAAATCTCAGCAAAAAACTTAGTCATTGGTCCAGAAATAAGTTGGGTGATATTAATGATAAAGTGATCAAATAGGAGAAAAAGGTTCGAGAAATGGAAGATATGGACTTAACCAACGCTTCAGATCAGACTAGAGAAGAGTCTAATAGAGTTCATACAGAGTACATCAAGTGGCTTAGCATGCAAGAATCTATGCTTAAACAGAAATCTCATATCAAATGGTATGAAGAGGGTGATAGTAACTCTAAGCACTTTCATTGTTTGCTCAGAGAGAATAGGAGAAAACTTCAGCTGAATAAAAGTTAAGAACGATAGAGGAAGAAACTTCAGCTGAATAAAATTAAGAATGATAGAGGAAGATGGATAAATAGGAATGATAAGATATCCAGATCTGTAGTGAAGTATTTTGAATCCATGTTTAATCTTCCTAAGCGTATTCTTAACTCCAACATCTTGGAATGCATTCCTAGTAGCATTTCTGAAGAAGACAATGATATGTTGAAAACGTTTCCCAATGAAGAAGAAGTAAAAGAAGTTGTATTTAGTCTTAGTGCTTCGAGTACAACAGGTCCGGATTGGTATAATGGTACCTTCTTTCAAAAATGTTGTAGCATCATCAAAACTGATATCTTGGATTATGTCCTGTATTTTTTCAATGGTAAAAACCTTATCAAATTCTTCTCACATACTTATCTTGCCTTAATTCCAAAGCAAATGCTCCTACTATTTTCTCCGAATTCAGGCCAATTGGTCTATCCAACTTCACCAACACGATATTATCTAAAGTCACTTATCTTAGACACAATACCCTATTAACCAAATTGATTTCTAAATGCTAAAGTGGCTTTGTCAAAGATAGACTTATCACAGAGAATGTTTTATTTGCCTAAGAAATAATTCATGGCATTAATCAACCTAACAAAGGTGGAAATGTAGTGATTAAACTTGATATGGACAAGACTTATGATCGAATGTCATGGCTTTTTTCATAGCTGTTACAAGAAAATTTGGATTCTCTGAGCCTTGGATTGATTTAATTTACAAGCTCATCTCTAGGTTATGGTATTCAGTCAATATTAATAGCTCTAGAAATGGTTTCTTCACCTCCTCACAAGGGCTTAAACAGGGGATCCTCTGTCTCCCTCCTTATTTATCATTGATGCCGAAGTCCTTTCCCGGTCCCTTAATGGCTTACTTCTTAATGACAATTTTATACCTTTCTCTATGCCACAAAAGGGTCCTCAAATGAATCACTTGGCATATGCGGATATTGTAATATTCAGTAGTGGCAAGAGTGGTTCTATCAATCTCATCATGAAGTCAATCAGGAATTATGAGCTTAACTCTGGGTAAAAAATCAGGAAACAGTAGTTTCTGGTTTGATAATTGGACAAGAAAAGGAATGATTTAGCCAATCAATTCAGAAGTGAGAAAAAAATACTAAAGTTATGGTTAGTGGGCATTGGAGTATCCAAAAGTTCAGTGAAGTTACTTCCCCTAATGACATCCACCATATTAGAAGCATTATCATAGGAAATCCAGATGAAAAGGATCATATTATTTGGAACTTGACCGAAGATAGAAGACATTCTAACTCCTCAGCTTGGCATATGAACAGGACCAGAAGACCAAAGGATAACAATGTGTGGGATACTAGTATCTCTTTTTAAAAAAAATTTCTTTCATGGAGACTATGAAACAAGAAACTTCCTTTTGATGAAATCATGAACAGATTTGGGAGAAGCACAGTTTCTAAATGTAGTTATTCTAACGACCACAAAGTGGACACTATGCAACATGTCTTTATAGAAGGAAGTGCTGCAAATTACTTTTGAAATTATTTTGGAGCTCCACTAGGTCACAACTGGCCTATCAGGTATCTTCCAAACTCATGGTGGCAACGTAAAGTTACTAATACAATTCATAAGGTTTGTTTTGCAGGCACTTCCAATTATAATTTGGAAGGAAAACTGTGCTTTCAAGTATGGTGATCAAAAAAGGTTTAAGCTTAATTTTCAGAATGAAACAACAAATTAGTTGGACTCTACCGCTAGCCATCAATAAGGAATTCCCTAATTGCAACCTGACATTATCTTGGATCAACCTGTGTGATAAAATGATGAGAATGCAGCCTATCCCAAAGTGTATTGTTGTTTGCTGGCAAACAACTGAACCAAGTACTCTCAAATTGAACATTGGTGATAGCTATATCTCAAATTGGATAAATGCAGATGCCAAGCTTAAGATCAAGGTTTGGCAAAGCCAACTTTTTTATTATCTAAATCACATTAACGATCGCAAGGTATGGTTATTTTTGCCCACCACCTACCCTTTTTTAGTAGGATAGAGTTTTTATCCTATTGTTGTATTTTTGGAGGTAAGGTCTAGTCCCCCTCAGTGGCGGACCAACGTGGTGGTTAGCAGGGTCAACCGAATTCGTTTTATCAAAAAGTAATACTGTGTATATGTATAAATTAGGATTAAAACTGTGTAAATTTTGTATAAATATTTTATTTCAACCCACTTGACAACTATTATTTTACGACTAAAGTTATATACTTCTAGGATTGAATCCGCTTGCATAAAATTCTGGGTCCGCCACTGATCCCCTCCTGTACACTTCTTCCAATTAATACAACTCCTCAGACATTTGGGAAATTTTATTTTTTTTAAAAATTAAAAAAAGTACGATTTTCAACTAGAAGCATTTTTTTCTTCAAACCAAACACCTACTTTAGATCAACTGCAGTATATGTTGCAGGCTTTGGTTTCTTTATAACAAATACCATTCGCTACCGTTCAATGATCATGTACACATTAGGGATACCAAATTTAAATTGTAATTGTTCACTTTTACTTGTCTATTTTAAACTTTTCATGCTCTATCATAAATAATAATTGTAGTATGTATTTTATCATATAATCCCTAATCATAATAGGATTTCAAAAGGTCTTGAGATATAATTTAGAGAATTAGTAGTTAATGATAAGGTAAAATAAGAAAAAAGAAATTATCTTTCTCTTGATTTAGTATAATGAACAAATAAAAATAAAAATATATTTTTAGTATAATAAACAAGTAAAAGTGAATGGAGGGAGTAATGTTTTGAACGTCAATGATCAAAGGCTACTGTGTTTTAATAAATAAAAGAATTGCAGTAAATGTTCCAACAAAAAGTAACATGCTAGAACCAACAACATTTATTGTCCTAAGGAACAATTCAACAATTAAGAAATTACAATTTGAACGATAATAACTTCAAAACACAATGCCACTTGTCACAACTAACACTTTGATATTGGTGTAGCCAAATTTACTTTGAAAAAGAAAAATTGACTATTCAAAGTGACCAAATAATTAAAAAATTCCTTTTTGTTATAAAACAATAAAGAACAAGAACAATATTACAGAGAAAGAGAAAGGAAATTTTTATTGAATTTTGGATGAATTATAATGGAATAAAACTTCTCTATTTATAGGGAAAAATGACTTAGCCACAGAGTAAAACTCTCTAAAAGATAGACATTCACTCTAAATATAAATCTATTTATAACACCCCCTCTTGAATGTCTATTCAACAAATAATGTGCCTCGTTAAAACCTTAACTAAAATAAAACCCAATGGGAAAAAAATTCTAGAAAAGGAAAAAGAGTACACATGTTTAGAAATTTGCCTTTTGGTTGACTTGTTAAAAATCTCGCAAGGAAAATCCAGTGGGACAAAACCTTGTAAGAAAAAAAGAGTGCAACGCGCATTAACTCCCCCTGATGAGAGCATCAATTCACATACTTGAGCCTGCACAATCCAATCTTGTGCACTAGATTCTTGAAGGTTGACGTCACCAGAGATTTGATGAATAAATCATCCATATTAACTTTATTGAATATGTTGCACCTTCAAAATCCTCGCTATCACATTATCATGCTTATAGAGAAATTGATAATTCATTCCACGTTACCTTTTCTCAAATGTTTATCATCTCTCTCCCTCATGTTAGAAAAACTAACTTGCTTCCTCAACTTTGGGAACTCATCTTTGTGCGTTATGGTGTTAATCAAAATATATACCGCACATCAATAATAATAAGATGAAATTATTTGGTTCCTGACCCTGAACCAATTGTGAGAGGAGAATGTAATATATTTTCGTGTATAACGTATATCAAAATGGTGTACATAACGATGTTCTCATAGGAAATAGTTTAGCTATTAAGTGAAGGCACTCAATAAATCATTTTGCTAAATGAAACCAACTTATCAAGATAAACTATCTTGAATAGAAAATCTGAAAATTATACTCTAAATTAAATTATTGAACAAGTTACCTCGCAAACAGCAAGTTGCGGGTCAATAACAAATCGCACATGTAACCATCTCATATATGCAACTTATGTGGTATACATGGCAGGTGAATGGACTCATATTCACCTTTGATATTTCTAGCATTCATGGGATTCAATCCCAATTTTAGTTGGTCTATTAATTAATGAGAACAAGCAACATTTAAAAGAGAATTCATAAAGAATTTTCTAGTTCTTTAATATTTACCTACGTGAATTCTCTTTCATTTTTGCACATCGTACTTAAATTGATATGGCTAAACCAATTATGCCAGCTGAATAAATTATCAATATTGATAAAGTTCAGGTTTACACCATGACGTGTGCAATTATCAATGAACTCCAAGTTTATTATGATATGGAATTTTATATCAATAAACATCCACTTTATTGTGGTATTCTTTTATTTGTGTAGTACAAACTGGAGAATAAAGAGGATAACTTTTCACATACATATTACCCTGCTACAAGTTGTAGTAATTGAAGATATTAAATCTTTTTATTATTTATAATCTCAGTATAACCAATCGCTTTCGCGAATACTTTAGAAACTCAATAAGTTTCTTTGAGACTTACTACAACATAATAAATTGACATGATAATCAATTGTATTCCTCCAAAATAGTAACAATTGGCTCTTCCAGAGCTCTCAGTTAATTTGGTACTACCACATATTCATCAACATCCATGTGGTGAATATCACTTTTAATGAGAAAGTTATAAATTATGGTCATTGTCAAAATTATATGCAAGATATGTTTCTTGTATTAGTGTTATCCTTTAGTAATCACATTGCCAAAATATTTTGGCGTACAATAGGTACATGACCAATGATCATTCATGCCATAATAATTATATTATTTTCTTATATCATCTCAAACCTCCTTTTAGAGGTGAGTGTGGTATATTCACTACCACTAGCACGTTCATATTCTTCCAAGAATGAATATGTATTCATAAATCAGATGTTGTCACATTCTCATCATGAATGGACCATAATCATCTATATGTGCTTTACAAAATCTCATGTCAAATCGATGACAAATATTACTTTCATAGAGTGAAAGATTATTTTGAGAATTCTTATTATTTCTATTATCATAATGATGACGATTATAATTTCGTCTATCGCCACGTCCACATTCATTGATACCTTCACGGTAATTTGTCTTCTTTCAGACTTATCATATATTGCTATCACATTCTCTTAAAGGGAATGAGAATGAAGCAAATTCAGTGGGACGAGTTTCCGTATCTTTGCCCACAATCATACATGAATTTGATTATGGCAAGGCATAAAATTTTTACCACTTTGGTGGTTATAATTTCTTGCAAACTCTATAGGAGTTACACTCAAAGTTTATTGTCCTTGCTTGCATTTAAAATCAAATTATACAATTTCAAGAATTTAAAAGAGAAAAATAAAGTAAAATAATTACCTTAAATCCAGAATTTAATCATGAAGGAAGTTCATGGAACAATTGACAATCATTACGCTCAATCCCAAGGCTTCTGCTCAATTGGTTAGAGTCTCGTGCTGATAACGTGTTATAAAACAATAAAGAACAAGAACAATATTGCAGAGAAAGAGAGGAAATTCTTATTGAATTTTGGGATGAATTACAATGAAATAAAACTCCTCTATTTATAGGAAAAAATGACTTAGCCACAAAGTAGAACTCTCTAAAAGATAGATATTCACTCTAAATAGAATTCTATTTATAACACTTTTTCATTTTTATCATCATAAATAATTAGATGACTGTTTACTGTTTCTATTAAAATTTCTTGTTACCCTTACTTAAGGAAATTTCCCGCAGATACAGATGACAAAAACACAATTAAACATATATCATGATGGATCACGGGGATTAATAGCGAATCCAGAAATATTTTTAAGGGTGTTCAAACTTGAAAGAACTAAAAAAGAATATTCGACAAAGGGTATTCAATATATATTTTATATATTTAAAATTAATATTTTATTTATATATATAATATAATTTTTACATATTTCGAGTGAAGGGTGTTCAGTTGATCATCCTTTATAAAAGAAGGCTTCGCCCGCGACTACACAATTATGGACATATTTTTGGGATGTAATCACTTGAAATTGCTTTATCAATTGGACCGTCTAATATAGTAAAAGCGTCAGAGAAAATGACAAGCACAAAACAAAAAGGCGGCATACGATGTAAGAAGACACTATACTTTAATAAGTCAATTATTATAATTCCACATAGTGTTATTAGTGATTTTGATTGAAGATATTGAGACCATTTAATAATTTATTATTTTAGTTGTGAATATAGAAAAAAGAAGTGTTTTCGCATTAATAGTTAAACTTTTAAATGTAATGGTTAACACAATTCTACGAGCGAGGTATTAGAGTAAGGTAAATATTCTGGAAACCAGTAATTACCATAAATATTTACACTTGTAATCCTTATTACGCTCTTAATAAAAAGAATCAAATAAGAGGTTAAACTGCAGTGTAAATAAAATCAAGATTCCTATTTTCTTAAAGATAGTGCAGGACAAATATCGGATAAAACTTGTCTCATAATTAATGATATCTTTTTTTTTTTATAATGGTTTTCTTATCTTTTAAGCATGTGGTAACCTGTCTTTGAGATGTCTTCTTTAGTTTTTTTCTAGTAGGTTCCGATTTATTTAATTTAGTGAATTTTCGTTAGTTAAATAGATCAATGGTGGAACAGGTTCTTTTCTTTCAGTTATCAAAAAGTTTTATTATCGTAAGAATATTTACTATAAGAAGGAAAACCAGAGAGAACAATACAAAGGAGGGTGAATTGCTTCAAATACTACGCTTTATCTATCAACTTAATGAAAGGGGGCTTAACATGAAACTCATAAAATTGAGTAGAAATTGCAGGGGCACTCTATTTGGTCGTCACATTTAATCTATACTCATATTTTTAAAATTATTTTAATATATATCCTAATTTTTACGACTTCAGACGCCGCCTTTCTAATATTTGTGTAAAACTTTAGCTTATTTAGTTATGAAGTTTTTACAAATAAACTAAATAACTTCAGCATCTTCTACTGAAGTTTTTGAAAAAGCTTTATGACAAAATTAATTAATCCAAGTCAAAACTTCAGCATATTGGGTACTGAAGTTTTTACAACTAAACTAAATAACTTCAGCACCTTCTGCTGAAGCTTTTCAAAAAGCTTTTTATGAGAAGCTATTGAATCCAGGACAAAACTTCAGCATATTGGGTGCTGAAGTTTTTACAACTAAACTAAATAACTTAAGCATTTTCTGTCGAAGTTTTTCAAAAAGCTAATGACGAAAAAACTAATGAATCCAGAACAAAACTTCAGCATATAAAGTGCTAAAGTTTTTACAAATGAACTAATTAACTTCAGCAGAAGATGCTGAAGTTTTTGAAAAAGCTTTATGACAAAACTAATTAATCCAGGACAAAAACTTCAGCTTATTTGGTGCTGAAGTTTTTACAAATGAACTAAATAACTTCAGTACTTCTGCTGAATTTTTTTTGAAAAAGCCTAGAATGCTGAAGTTTGTGCGAAAGCCTTTGCTACTTCAGGCCCGTATGCCTGAAGTTTATGCGAAAAGTGGGTACGCTTGCAATTTTTTTTGCAAAGCAAATATAAGTTAAAACGTGACCCAAAAAGCGTGTATAGATGCAAAAGCCCCTAAAATTGAAGGTAAAATACAAATTTAAAAGTTAATTTGGTCAACTTTATTTTCCCTTTCAATTGCTAGGGAAAAAAAGAATATGTCAGAGAGCAAAAAAAGAAAAGATATGAGAAATTATGCAACTACCATAGTCACCACAAGATATTATCTTTGTCAAGACAAAAGATGTACCTTATCCTAGAAAGTTGTTACATTTTTGTTAAACCAAAAAAAACTGAACTGGAAAGGGAAACAAAGTTTTAAACATAATGGGTTTCAAAATTCTCCTTTTTCTCCTTGATACACAAAATTGAAATGTTAGACAACAAACACAACTCATTAGGCTAATTTAAATAGATAACAACTAAGTCGCACAGAACGATGACAAGCAAAGCTAAGTCGCACTAACAGTTTCAAATATGTGTTTCAGCATACTAAGCTTAATCAAGATTAGCAAAGACCAATCCTTTCTAGGGACAACATTATGTACAGAATGGCTATATAACACGTCAGTTTTGGCTACATAACAGCAATCCTATGAACTAAAACGAAAATTGTGCCACCGGCCAAGCAGCTGCATACAGAAGTGCAATCTCATGCATGAATGCAGTCCTCCTATGATCTTTTCTGGAGACCTCGGGATTCCCACTTTGACAACAAACGTGGTCCAGACACTTCTATGCTGGCACCCAACACGAGCTAGCACATACTACCCGGCCTTTCCAACCCTGTAACATCCAATTACCATCCTCATCAAACACAAAATCTCGGTGGTATCCCCCTTTTACCTTGTACCTTAGCTTCTGCATGAGTTGTTGGTTCAAGGGAAGCAGCTTGAATCCAGCCCTCATATTGCGGACCTGCCATTGCTTGTATGTCTCAGGCCTCTCAACCCTCTCGGAACCTTCACAAGCAATTACATTCATTGCTTCGCGCCTATAAAATTCTTGTTCAAAATGCAACCTCTGCTGATCATCACGGGGTAAAGTAGCATCAAACATGTCAAAGAGAGTTGAGTAGTGGAAGAGGGCCTCCCTGAAGCGAGTGACAAAGAAGGGTGCACTGTAAGATCCATTGACTACAGCTTGCACAAAGATATCTGGATTCATCTTTCTAATTAAGCTCAGAACCGCATCCCTTGGACTGTCCACAACCACTGTCTCATCCAATAGGTTCTTAAGACGAAAAAGACAGTTCACAGCAACAGTCTCGCCACTTGCAAGTTTCAAGTCTTCAATTTTAATATTCTCCCAATTCTGTGTAGCTATCGCATTATACTCGAATGGAACATGAAAGCGCTCGCAATATTTTGCCAAGCGGCTCCCTGTCTGTTCTAAGCTTTCTGCTGGCCTGAAGCCAGGTTGGGGAAGGTCTATTCCAGTAATCCGAAGCTTTGGAGGCCCATTAGGTATCTGTGAGAGAAGCTGGATCAGTATTGGCCACTGGAAACCGTATGTTATACCAAAATCTATGAGATGCAATGTCCTGGCATTCGATGCTGTGTGGAAGATCATTTTATTCGCAAAGAATATTGATATTTTCTTGAACGGGCATGACGAAAGGTAAACCTGGTATGCTTTCAATTTCTCAGCCGCTGTGATCCTTTTCGGGGCAAGGGCAGCATATTGTTGAGTGCCAGTGCCAGCCAACCGAGCTTCAAGGCCATCTGCAAATACACTGGCCAGCCTCTGGTATGCATCACCTGTGGGTGAAGAATGCTGCCTGATCTGCTTTAGCTGTTCATTTGCCGTCCTGCGATCGTCAGCAGCAACAGATTGTGCACAGCTAATTAAGAGAGTCCTTAGATCCACAGCTTCATTTTTAGTCCCTTGTTTTTTAGCACGAGTTTTTCCACCATTTGATCCATGTGCTTGTCCATTCTGATCTGAACTCTTGTTTACTTCAGATGGCATCTCACACTTGACATCACCACATCCTGTCCCCTTATCTGTACAAAGCAGAACCCTATCAAATATCTCTGATAACTCAACCTCCTCCTCCACATATATTGCTGATTGTTTGTTGCTCCTTTCATCCTCGTAATCACTGTCCTCGGGATACTGATGCTTTCTTCCTTTCGTGCTATTAGGTGAGTGATTCTTCTCATCCTTCTCTACCTTGACGACAGCCTCTTTGGATACTTCCTCCATCTTTGGAGGCAATGTATATTTATCCAAATCGATGACAAATTGACTGAGGTTTGGAAGGAATTTACTAGCTTCCTCCATCCCTCTCTTGAACTGTAAGATGGACTCACTATCAGTAAATACATTTGAAACAACATTAGGGTTTACTAAAGAGTCCACATGGGCATTTGAATTATTGAAGTTATTTAGAGAGCCACGGGACGTCTCTGAGTTACTCTGCACCACAGGTTGGACATTGTATTCCGATGTATGACTCTCGACAGCCAACCTAGATTCTCCAGGATCAACAATCCATTGAGGATCAGTGGGATTAGTACCAGTATTGCTACTACTTGGACTATGCTCGCTGGAATTCCAGAAAATGCTGTCTGGGCTTTCTAACTGATGGTCAACATAATCAGAGGTACGATAGGGTGAAGGAGGGTACGACCTGCCAAGGGCTTCATAGAAGGACTTCTCCGCAGCTTTTAGAGCAAGCGGATCATGGAACATGCTGGGCTTATCTTCAATATTCTCCTCCATTAGTATCTGGTTAAGGTACTTGAATAGAGAATCAGAGTCGTGATCATCTGGAGAGTCCACTTCCGAGCTCACATTTGAGGATGGAGCAAAGTTACCAACGTCTGGGCTTGATGTATTGTAAGGGGCACCAAAAGCTACATAGTCATCCGTATAACTGAGAGGATGATTCAGTGATTCCTCAAAGCTAGACAAATTGATCTGACCTTCGAACTCGAAAGTGTTTACTGGATGAGGCAACGGATTGAACCTAGGATCCATAGACATACACAATCTACAAATAAAGGAGAAAGGGGGAAAATATTACAAAAAGAAAAGAGGGATGAAACAAAATTTTCATTGGGTTGCAATAAACAATGAGAATATACTAAGCTGTGCATATAATGAAAAGGTGATAACTATTTCTTTTATCATAAGCAAACATATACTGGCTAATATTGATATAAGACTCGAAAACAATAGAAGAACCAAAACCTAAGACTTTTCAGAAACTTAATTGGCCACATTTAAACTAATTATTACTACAATTATGAAAAAGATCAACTTTTCACTGTTTCACCTCTGGTTGAACATCTGAAAGAGGTCCAACAGTAAAGGGCCAATTAGAAAGGTAATTCCAGACTATTAAAATGAAAACTCTGATTCAACAAGCACAGAAATCATCAGTGGAAACATGAATACTGATCTAACACCCATTAATTAATTGCAATAAATAAAATAAAAAAAACATTAACGATATCACCCAATGAACAACAATATGACTCAAGAAAATAAATAATTAAAAAAAGAAGACGAAAACTAACTGAAAGAACAAAGATCAAATCTAAGTTACAAACTTCACGAAATGAAAGAGAAGAGAGGCGCAAAACACCAAACTGGAAAAAATGTGAACACCATTAATTTTTAGTTCTCTTCCATAAGATTAGATTCTTTTTAAAAAAGAAGTTTCTAAAGGAAGATAACCATTTCTGAAAAGCAACACAAGTTTTACAACCATTACTGTTTAATGGTATGCGTACCTTAGACTAAAGCGACGAGACGGCGGCAAAGAAGTTGAGGGGTGAAGTGAAAATGGGAGGCACTCTCTCACTTTTATTTTTAAAGCCCAACGAGTCAATTCTAAGCCAAGAGAAAAAGGAGAAAGGGAACCTTCTGTGAAGGAGAAGCAAAGAAATTAAATGTTAAAATTAAAAGTGATAATAAGATAAAGCTTTGACGGGTCCAGGTTTTTAACCCGCTAGCTCCAGTCAAACATGGGTCATCTTCTATCTTTGTCTGTGTCTGTGACTCTGTGCAGCTTATTGGTGCCTTTTGCTCTGACCCATAGTCTCGCTTAGCTTTTTGACAAGTAATCTGTCCCTACATTTGTTTTGGAATTAGTAGATGAGCTTTAACTTTTTGGTTTTGAATAATAGCCTCTTTATTTCATTTATGTGGCAGAGTGATTACTTTTTAATGACTTTTGTTAAGGAGCTTTAGCACCGGCAAGACTTGAAGATTCTAGAAGAAGAAGAAATGAGAAAGACAATCTCTGTTATTAGCTAACAACTAAGAGAAAATAAATTGTTATATAACACTATCAACTAAGTATTATATTTATATATAATACCAACTAACTAACTAATTATTGGTAGTTATAATCAGTGTTTTAAAAGGCGTGGGCATAAGGTTGCCTCAGCGAGGCGTATGCCTTGAGGAACGAGGCGTAAGCCCTATAGGTATTTAATTTTTAATAGTTTATAAAATAATATAATGACAGTAAATAATTATAAACAGGTAAAACTGTATAAAAATTGAAGAATACACACACACACACACACACACACACATATATATATATATATATATATATAATGCTCCATCCCCATAAAAAAATAGTCAAAACAATTTATTATATGCTACAAGCACAAGTAACTTGAGTCTAAAAGAAAAAAGTTTTCTATACGGAGGAACAAAAAGGATGACAAACATGCAATTTGAACTTGCTGCTATGAAGGAGAATGAAGTTCTCTTTGTATTTGTAAGAAAAAATTTGTTGCTTTTGGGAGATATTAGTAAACTAGCGGACATGATAAAAAATTGGGAAAGACCATGAATTACGTCTTCAATCAATAAAAAAGGTCTTGACTTTTAAATTTAATACATTTGAGTTCCTTTTTAAACCTTTTGAGTAATTACCAAGCTGACTTTTGAGAATTTGGGTATTATATGAAGAACTTATTCAACAAATTTATTTTAATATGAAAAAGTCTCTGGAGCTTATGCCTCACTAAAAAATCTTCCCTCAAATGCCCGAGCGTATGCCCCGAATTATTGGGCGTATGCCTCTTGAGACTTTCGCCCCACACCATCGTCTCAGGGAGTTTTTGGTGCGCCTCGCCCAAGGGCTAGCCCTGGGGCTCGCCCCGAAAACGTCTATTAAAACACTGATTATAACTAATTACTCCTAACTAATAAATAGTTGGGACCCACTATACTCAACACTCCTCCTCAACCTGAAGGATGAAGTACATTTTTCATTCTCAATGTGTCTAGTAGGTATTCATGTTGTGGCTTGCATAGCCTCTTAGTCAACAGATCTGCAAGTTTCTCAGTTGTTCTGATGTGTTGCGTTTTAATCAAACCTTTTACAAGCTTTTCTCTCACAAAATGACAATCAATGTCAATGTGTTTAGTTCGTTTATGAAAAATACGGTGAGCTGCAATTTGTATAGCAGCCTTGCTATCACAATGCAGCTGTATAGGATGTATTAGTTCAGTTCCCAGCTCTTTAAAGAGTCCTGTTATCCACACCACTTCTGCTACAGCAGAAGCCATACTTCAAAATTCAGCTTCAGTAGAGCTTCCGGACATAGTTCCTTATATTTTTGACTTCCGTGATATCAGTGCTTCACCAAATTTTACTACATAGCCTGTCACTGATTTCCTTGACTCTACACAAGTTCCCAAGTCAGAATCATAGTATGCAGAAAGAGATTTGCTTGCTTTTGCAGGCATAAACAGTCCAAGTTTGGGAGCAGTTTTTATGTACCTCGCCCCTCTTTGGGCAACTTCCATGTGAAACATCATAGGTGCATGCATATATTGATTGAGCACTTGAACCACAAAGGCAATGTCAGGCCTTGTCATGGTTAAATACAACAACCTTCCAACTAGTCTCTGATAGCTTCCCTTGTCTTCAAGTTCGTCATCAACTGTAGATCTAACATCTGGTATTTGCTTGTCAAACTTAATGGATGTGAGCTTGTGATTGAACTCTAGATGTGTTGTTGCTGGATTTGCACCTACTACTAGTTCTAGAGCATACTTCCTTTGGCACATAACTATTCCTTCCTGAGATCTAGAACTCAATCCCTAGAAAGTATTTAAGTTCACCAAGGTCTTTCATCTTGAACCTCTCCTGCAAATCCTTTCTAACTTGTTTGATCAGTCTTAGACTATTTCTAGTTACTAGAAGGTGATCTACATAGAAAAGAATGACTACTAACTCTGAATATCATCTTCTGAGTAAGCTAAGAATAGTCATAGTGACTTTGAGAAAATCCCATATCTATAAGAGTTTCAGTTAGTTTCAGGTTCCATTGCCTAGGTGACTGTTTTAATCCATAGAGTGACTTATGCAATTTGCACACATGTTGACACTCCCCTTGGCTTGAAAAGCCATCAGGAACATGCATATACACCTATTCAAGAAGATCTCCTTGAAGAAAAGCATTGTGAACATCCATTTGGAACACATACCATCCTGAAGCAGTAGTTAATGCAACCGCATCCCTCACAATAACCATTTTAGCTACAGGAAAGAGTTCATATGTAGTCCAATCCTTCTTGTTGATTGTAGCCCTTGGCCACTAGCCTGGCCTTATATCTCTCCACTTCACCAGATGACTTGTATTTGATTTTAAACTCCCATTTGCAACCTATAGGAACCTTGCCAGGAGGAAGAGGAACAATAGAACCCACTTGGGATCCCTACTTGCTTCTGAGAAGGATTTGGGTTCCACAATAGCTGAGAATTCAACAAGAGAAGCTCAATAAGCAGAGGACAACTGATCATAGGCCACATAGTTTGAGATTGGATATACAGACTTATATGGTGGAACAACATAATCTGCTAGCCACACAGTTGGCTTGGTGGTTCTATAGGACTTCCTGAGTGCTATGGAAGGAGCAAATGGTTCACAAGCAGAGACATGAGGGGGAATAGGTTAGGATAGAGTAGACTGATCATGATCTTGTGGAACTGAGATAGAAGAAGAGGAGGTTTCAGTTGTATTAGTAGAGTTCTGGCTAGATGAGGCTGCAGGGAACTCAACATCACTAGAAACAGAATCATCAGAGGAAGCAGCTGGTTGTGTAGGTTGTTCGACAAAATCCAAGACAAGAAATAAGGGAGAAGCAGCAGACGACATATGCTTGAAAGTGAACACTTCTTCTTTGAACATAGTGTACCTGCTAACAAAGAACCTCTTTGAACACAAATCATAAAGGATATAGCCCTTCTGAGAGGAGGAATACCCCATGTGAACAACTGGAATTTCTCTGGAGCAAAACTTATCCCCTTTCTTCATAGGAGTTGCATAACAAAGGTTGTCGAATACTCTTAGATGTTGTAATGAAGGATTTCTATGAAACAACTTCCCAAAGGGAGATTTGCCTTATAGTAGTGCAGTAGGCAACCAATTTAGAAGGTAGACTATAGTAAAGACACATTCCCCCCAAAAATTTGAGGGGTAATAAATCTTGAAACCTTAGTGCTCTAGCCATGTCTAGGATAGACCTATGCTTTCTCTCAACGACCCCATTCTGTTGAGGGGTATATGTTATATCTAGCTTAAAGTGTATATATTCTATGTATAGCACCTCGTATTTTACTTTTTTTTCGTAAGTTTTAGATGATAAAATATGTTGATTTATATTAATTGGAAGTTTTTTATGTGTAGGAATGATTTGAGATCAATCGGGGGCGAAACGCGTGAAATCAGAGCAAAAACAAACGAAATCGAAAAACCTGGGATTTGGGCGCCACATGCAGCGCTGGGCGCCACCTGTGGCGCTGGAGGCAATGAGCTATTCATGGTCAGCGCCCTGGTGGGCGCTGGGCAGGGCGCCAGTTACGGGAAATTTTCCTGTTTTGCCTGGGACAAGGTTATTTCGGCCCAAACCCTACCCAATGTGTATAAAAGGAATTCTAAGCTTATTTTTGGGGAATTCATGTCACTTTGGAGAGGAGATACACACGAGATGATTAAGGAGCAAAGTGTTTTCTTAGTTCTTCATCTTATTATAGTATTTTCAATATATACAACACTTATGCAATTGTGTTATTTTAGAATGAGCAGCTAAACACCCATTGTTCTGGGGTTGTGGTTTAGACATGAATATTGTTATTCGAAATTAGTTTAACCTTGATTATAGTTCACTCAATATATGGTTGTTTTTTCAATTTTGTGTTTAATTTCTTAATTGTCTGGCCAGCAGTTAGGTTCTATAGACTATCTATGTTATGCTTGGGAAAGCCGTATATAGATTAGAGAAGAATTGAAGAGAGCGCGATCTTAACCCTTCAAGGGAGAGGATTTGTGGTTAGGATAGGAATATACCTAGTCACTGTGCTTAATTAAACATCGTAATCTTANTGCTACTGAATACACAACAATATTCTTGTCACTTGATAATTAGTTATTTCATAGAATCGTAGTATAAATTAGTTACACTCCTAGATTTTATTTTGGCTTGATTAAATAATAATTAGAGTGATTCAGCAAGTAATTTACGCAAGTCCCTGTGGGTTCGACATTCGATTTAACATTATATTACTTGCTACAACCATGTATACTTGCGTGGGCGTTTGCGACCAACAATATGTACAAGAACTTTGATGTACTATACCTTGAGTCTTCAACAAAGTCTGCATCTGGTCATTAAAAAACTCTGTGCCATTTTCTGTTCTTAGGCATTTGAGTCTATGATCAAATTGTGTTGAGGCCATTGCTATAAAGTTTTTAATCACTTCAATAGCATCTGATTTAGAATGCAATAAAAAGACCCAGGTATATCTGGAATATTCATCTACCAAGGTAAAAAAATATCTCTTTCCATCATGCGTAGGGACCCTATAGGGTCCCCAAACATCACCATGCACATTATTAAAGATATATTTAGAGCAAGAAGAACTAGTGGGAAAAGGTAGTCTTGATTGCTTGGCTATAGGACACACAGTACAGTGATGTTCCCTTAGTTGTATACTATTGATGAGTGGGGATTTTGACTACTTATTAGCACTTTTTTTCTTTTGTTTTAGTCGAAAAGCGTTTAATTGTGTTCCTGAAAACTGATGAGATATGCTTAATTACAGGAATGATGGAAAATGAGCCTAAAAGATGAAATCCAACTCAAGAAGGAGTAATATGAACCAAGGAAAAAATAAGTACATAAGCTCTAAAGTGCGGACGACAGATTATGATTTGTGGCCACAGATTGTGAAGCAAATCCCATCAAAGACCTGTGAGAAGTGTGGTCCGCACATGAAATGTGCGGCCGCAGAATCAAGGAAAGACCGAAGGTTCAGAGAATATGCAATTCAAGTTCCACGGAAGTGTGGACCGCACAATTATTATACGGCCGCAGAAGATCAGCTATGCGGCCGCAGTTGCATTTGTGCGGTCTGCAAAAGAGCCATGTGCGGCTGCACTCGGAAATGTACAGATCGCGGAAAGAGAGAGATGAGGCCGCAGTTCAGAATTGTGCCACCACAAGAGTCCAATCCTGTCAAGCTGAAGAGAAGTATGGACCACACATGGAATTGTGCGACTGTAGAACCTCCAAAAGGGAAATTTTGTCCGAAATTCTAGCATTGTTTAAATAGAAGAGTTTCAGTTTTTTAGGTTAACTTTTGTAACTTTTGACATCATCAACCGTTTACTTTGCTCCTTTTAGTAGTTTTTGCTTTTTTGAGCTTTTTGAATATTAGTTTTATTATTTTAATCATTAATATGAGTTTAATTATCACTTCTTCTTATTTATCTTCTAATTTAAGCATGAGTAACTAGATTTTCACTAGGGTTGTGACCCAACTCTGGTTTGTAAACTTAATGAGTGTTTGATTTATTGCTTGTTTATCGCTGGATGCGGATTATTTAGCCTTGTTCTTGCTTTTATTTGAAGATTTAATGGTTGCAAACATTATTACATTTCTAATTGACTTGGTCTCTACTTGAGAAAGAGAGACTAAGTCTAAGAAAATTTGGCTAGCAAAAAATTGAGTCAATCGAGAGATTGATAAACCCAATTAAAGGGTTGAACCTAGAGATAGCAAAACCCGACTTGAGCTTATTATCAACTGCTTTGTTCAATACCTATTTGGACTTGAGAAATCCAAATTGGGCAAAATCACTCTCTGACTGAGAGGTATTGAGTGGGTACTTGAGTGTTGATAGCTAATAATACACCCCTACCAATAAAACAAGCTTTAAGGCTTACAACCCATTAAGCGAACACCTAGGCGAAGGTCATAACTCTAGGACCTTTTATCATTTGAAAAACAAACAAACAATTTCCTAGTTTTATTTCTTAGTTGTTATTCTTAGTTTAAAATAGCCTTAGAAACAAAACAATTTTGTGCAAGTGCAATTCGAGATAATTCAAGCTCATTCACTATACTATATACTCTTAAGTTCTATTCATAGCTCCCTGTGGAAAATCGACCCCGACTCCTTGTTGGGTACTATTATTGCTTTTACCATGTCATAACCTCAAATAGAGGTGTGACTTGTACGAAATCAATTTTTGGCGTCGTTGCCAGGGAGCTAAAAATGGATTTAGCTATATATTTGGTTTTGTGTGTGAATTGCGTCATTTTTCTTCCTTGTTACTAACATGTGAGTATTGTAGGTGCAATCATGGCAAACAATAAGCTAGAAAACATAGACGTGGGGGATGTGGACGTTGATGATGATGCACTATGGGCTTATCGAACATCTTTCAAAACTCCTATCAGGTGTCTTCATATCGGTTGATGTTTGGCAAAGCTTGTCATCTTCCAGTGGAACTTGAGCACAAGGCCATGTGGGCTTTGAAGAAGTTAAATCTTGATTGGGATGCAACTACCACCTTGCGGGTTGCACATTTGAATGAACTAGATGAATTCCAGTACCATGTATATGCAAGTTCATCCTTGTACAAAGACAGAATGAAGTAACTTCATGATAAAAACATCTGAAACAGGGAATTCAAGGTGGGAGATCTTGTTTTATTGTTCAACTCACGATTGAGGATGTTTCCCGGAAAGCTGAAATCCAAATGGAGTGGTCCCTTTGAAATTGTGGGTGTGACACATTTTGGTGAATTGGACTTGAAAAACCAAAAATGATGAGGTATTTCGAGTCAATGGTCACCAGGTGAAGCATTATTTGGGACAAGATGATGATGGCCACATTGTGGCAGTGATTCATTTAAAGTAATGGTAATCTGCGTCGTGCCATGACGTTAAATTCGGCACTTCTTGGGAGGAAATCCATGTTTCTTTTTCTTTTCTTTTCTTCTTCTTTTAGATAGGTCTTATTTTGTGCTAAATGAATTTGAAATGTGTTGTATGAATGTGTGTGCTTTACAAGAACTAGGCTCAGAAAAATTGGCTAAGTAAGAAAAAAATGCGGATCGCACAATTCTTGGTGCTGCAGCAGAAGACAACTGCGGCCGCACAATTCTCGTGCGGACCGCACAAGTTGAGATGAAAAAAATTGCAAATTCTCTAAAGTTTATCTGTCATAGAAATGGCCAAAGTGTGGCCGCGCAAGTAAATCTGCGATCCGCACCAAAATTTTCAATCGCACACGTAATTCTCCGGACCACAGATCAACAGAGTGAGTTTGAAGAACATGTAACAGAGTGTTTCTGCATAGAAGGAATTCTGCGGACGCACTCGACTCTTGAACCCTTAGCAAATCCCGCATAGTATAAATAGTAGCCCTAAGGCTACTGTCGAGACTTTCCATCCTGCGAGAAATTATCACAAAGGCTAAAATCTTGCACACTACTAAGTCAATCATCTGCCACTTAATTGAGCATCTTAGATCATTCCTTAACACCACTTCACCACTGTTATGTTCAAATTATTTCTAAAAAATTTCAATTTTCTTAGTTAGTTTATAGTTTATTAGTCACTTTAGACCATTTGTCAGTTTCATATATATATATATATGGGGTGTAATTTGTGTTAGGTAAACTCCTAGTTGCTATTTGGGGAATGGTATTTGGTTTATCATGTTTAATTACTTCTACCATGTCCAATTTGTGCATAAAAATTGAAACCCTAAAGGAATGTGCCCGATCTAATTTTAAAATGTGCGGCCGCACAAGGAATTGTGCGGTCCGCCGAAGTACATGCTTATGGAATTTGGTTAGGCAAAAGTGCAGACTGCACTTGAAATTGTGTGGTCCACAGAAATTCAACCGCGACTGCAGAAAAGTGTGTGCGGCCGCAGATCGGGGTTGTAACCACCGTGAGGACAACTAGCTAGCTAAACTGCTATGGCTTAGTTTCAGTCCAAGAGAAGGA
>MDKI01276863.1:0-20029 GCA_005239505.1 Nicotiana paniculata
AAACTTTAACCCTATGACCCTCTCCTCACCCTTAACCCCATCCCACCATCAGTTTCCCCAAAAACTCACCCAAGTCCCTTCGATTTCAGATCTAAGAAAGCAGAAAACCTAGTTTCCTATTACCAGTCGATTCAGAACAACTAATGGTTCAAAGCAACATGAGTCAATGGCTCTTGATGAGAGCTATTGATTCATGTGGGTTTGGATCATTTCCGAACCCCGCCAGGATCCGGCCAAGCCCGGCGACTTTATTTTTTCCGGCCAAATCCCGTCAAACTGGTATCCCCCACTTCCTTTTTGTTGTTTCTTGATCGATAGCATGAATAGGCCGTAATTTACTCACTGTTTCCTTTATTACATCACTATTTCTGATTTTTGTTTTCTTTTACCTGTTCATGTTTTTTTTTTTAGTTTAAAGTCCTAAATGCATTTAGCTTAGGTTTTTATCACTATTTTTGTATGATTTAACTGTTCAAGTTTAGTAATTTGTATGACCAAGATTAGCATTAGGTTTTTAGTTTACTTTCCTTTCTCTGCTAATTGCCAGACATCTTTATGTTGGTGAATTCTGTCAATAAACAAGCATGAACAACTGATTGATTAAATCCCTCAATTCATATGTTGAAATGTTTGTAAGTAAAACAGCCTCTATTAGTTGTTTTGCTCGTGTTTTGTTTGGGATCGTCGTTTGTTTTAGCTTTGATTTTGCTGCCTATGTTATTAGTCTCAATTAGATGTTAACTTCCAATTAATCATAGTTTAAATTTCAACTCTTAGGTTAGATTGGCATATTCAAGTAACTTAAACAATCTAATTCCCCATAGGCTCAAGTGAAACTTAAACAGACTTTAATACAAGAAAACTGACTAAGTCTAAGCAACTTATTAACTCTCATTAATCAACCAAACTCCTAAACAACTTAAAATAAGTTAATAATTAGAAAACTAATCAACCAATTAGGCTAAAAACTCAGTTCTAAAATAATGTTTGGTCATGATTTAACCTAGACTTATCGAGACTAATTTAGTTAACAATAATTTTCCATAATCACTTGTTTAATAGATTAACCTAGTCTAATAGTCTCTTAAACAACTAACTAAGTCCTAAAATCTGCCTAAGGTAATTAGTTTAGGACTAATTAACTAAAATAAATCATTTAACCTAGGCTTAATAATTAGTTAAGTTTCTGATTTTAGGTAATTGAGTTGACTTAATTAAACTAAATTAGTTAACTTAGGTTAAGGAATTAAATTGATTGATTTACATCAAGTAACAAGCTAAACCTAGTTGACTAATAGGAACTTAATACATTAACCTCTAATTAATTAACTTAACCATAATTAAGAACAACTAATAGAACTAAAGTAACTAATTGGGATCAACTAACCCAAATTAATAGATAACTCAAGCAACTTAACCCTGGTTACCTAATGGTAAATTCAGGGACTCTAAGGGGTACATTAGGTAACTCAGTTTAGGAAATCAGGCTCTTAAGGTTAAAAGGTATTTTTTAAAGAGGAAAGTTCTAGAATAGGGGCAGTTGTCCCAAAGATAGGGTTGACAGCTGCCCTTTGTACTATTTGAGTGTTGTTTTTCAGCTTTGGATAAGGAATATTCAAAAGAATATCCCATTTCCAAATATCCTATTAGACCCTCTTTTTAGAGATGAAGGGGTTACATTTTTTACACTTTTGAGCTGCTGGAATACAGAATCCTTCCTATTCAGAAATATTGTTTCCACTTAAAAGGTTTTCAAAAAGAAGAGTACTATTAGTAAAATCTGATTTCCTTTTGGAAAACAAGTTCATAAGTAGATGGCCTATTTCAGTTGCTATCTTCTCTTTTCTGAATTTTGGGTTTCTGGAAGTTTTCCTTCAAACATTCATACTCAAGATTTCTGGGTGTATTCTTGCTGGACTGTTTGGTTTTTTTTGGGGTTTCTGTTTGCTGTTGCTGATCTCTCTTCCTTCTTGCTGTTCATTTTCATACTTGACCTTTATTTGGTCAAGTCTCTTTGTTGTTTCTCTCTTAAAAGGTATGTATTAACTCATCTTTTCTTAATGAAATTTCTTGAACTGGAATCTTCTTCTTCTTCTCCCTGCTTAAACTAGTTGTCATTGATGAGTGAGGTTATCTCTTCTGCTTTATGTAAATGTGATTGTATGGATGTTTATTAGCATATTAATGA
This sequence comes from Nicotiana paniculata, assembly GCA_005239505.1. Lineage (NCBI taxonomy): Eukaryota > Viridiplantae > Streptophyta > Magnoliopsida > Solanales > Solanaceae > Nicotiana > Nicotiana paniculata. The sequence continues at coordinate 2,189 of MDKI01276863.1, forward strand.
ACCAATGAATGTGATAAATACTGTTTTGTTGTTGGTATTTCTTTGCTGAAATGTTCTGTATATTTCAGGCCAAATGTATATAAATTTGGTAAATACTCATAGTTCTATATTAAAAAATAAGGCTGCACTAAGGTGTAGAATCTGACCTTCTCTATGGTCAGGTTCTCTCTATAAGTGTGCAGAAAATATGCTTTCAATTGAGTCTCTTTGGTCAATAAAGAGATTCAACAAGCAAATCTCTAGATAAGTTAATATTAGCACTAGGGTAGATGAATTTGACCTGTTAATGGTCAAATTCACCCCATGATAGTGCACAAAAGTAGTATAAATGTCTGAAATTCATCTTTTAAAGGGTATACAACATGTAGTTAAGAAGGACTGTAGAGTAAAGAATCTGAACCCTTGTATGGTCTGATTAATTCTCTAAAAAGGCCAAGAATAGTCAAAGTGTCCAAATGAATACTGGTTGAAGTACTGGTATGGTTGTTAAAAATGTCAAACAAGGTTGCATCTCTGGGTTTGAATTAGACTCCCTCTTATAGTCAGATTCAATCTGAGAAAAAAAAATGCATAAAACATGTTGCCTTTCTTTCTGGTGAACATGTGATTACTTTTCAAAACCTGGTGGTTCATCTATGTGTGATTATAACTGTAAAGTTAGCTCTTAAAGGCTTCTGTGATTAATTCTATATCCATGAAGACATAATAGAGTCATTAGCTAGCATTAAAGGATAGTGAATCTGACCCTTTAATGGTCAAACTCACCCCCATAAGATGCTTATATATGTTGGTTTGGACGACTTAGATCTTATGTCACTATGGGAGCAGCATGTAAAGAGTCGAATCTGATCTCTGTAATGATCAAATTCAATCTTTTACAGTGCTTATGAGTTCTGTATGGTCCACTTGGGACTCAAAAGCTGAAGAACACAGATCTTAAAAGCATGAATTGTTGGCTTTCACAGGAGCAGCAGCTAACCTTGTTCTTTTTATTTTCTTCTTATTATTAGAATTTGTATATTTAATTAAGAACAATGTAATAGCATAATTACAACTTTTTATATATACTTTTAGTTGTAATAAGGACTGGACTGTACACTTAATTTAAGTTTTATTAATTTTTTTCCTAAAAAATTTGAATTTACATTCTATCTATTCTGAAAATGACATTACGCAAAGAACGTATGTGAAATCTGTAAAAAACACTTCGCTGGATCTCGAAAATGGTCGCCTCAAAGTTCAGTTAGAGTTTCGACATAAATAAAGTCAGTAGATTATCTTCCGTCTATTTCGTGTCTTATAAATATGCGAAAAATCAATGTATACATGTGTGAAATTTAAGCCTTTAGAAACATGAGATCAGGTTGTTTTAAAATTGATAAGAATCACTGTCTCAAAAATTAATAAGATTGCTGGTGGTTCGATCTTTTGCTAGAAATCATATGAGTTCTGAAAAGTAGCATGATTTTGCCTTGCCAACCCATTTCAAAATTAATGAGTATTTTTGATTTATGTTTAGGTCGCCTAAAAAATAGAAAATCCGCTGTGTTATGCTCATAAGTGTATGTATGAAGGAATATGTATTTTGATTACCATATTTCCTGTTTATTCATCAGACTGAAAAGTAAAGATTATCAGGATTTAGTTGGATTTTCTAAACTAGTGACCTCCCTATAAATTAGCAAAAATTAGGATTGGCCAAAAGAGTCAAATGATAACTTGGGCTAAATATGGCCATAGCCCAAGATTTGTGTCCTTTAGAATTTAAGCTTAAACAATCTTCCACATATCCTTTAGGTTGAAAAATACATCTTTAGGTTGAAATTTGGGAAAAGAATCAACTATTATCTCAAATTACCATAAACTACACTCGAGAGTGGAAACTCATGCCCCTGACCCTCACTCCAAACAACTAATAAAGCGCATATAGAAACCACGGGTGCATTTCATGTGACGTGATTACCATGTGTTCAAAAACAACAAGTGTACGTCATCGTAACTTGTCCAAGATAAATTCATAAAACGTCCTAATCGATTTTAAAACTAAAATATTCCTTCAAATAGAAAACATAAAGAATAATCAAATATCGCCTCAAATAGGCACTATAAAGCCGTCACGACCATAGTCCTGACTACGTAATCTACACTCGTGTGCGACAACTCATGTCCCCGTCTTCAACTTCAAATTATATTAAAATCGTGTGTTGCAATTACGGGTGCCTTTCATATGGCGTAATTGCAATATGTCCAAAAACAAACAAGTGCACGCCATCGTGACTTGTTTCAAGATAAATCCATAAATATTAGAAGCGGCTAAAAATTGAAAAAGGTTAAAAAGCACAATAGGATTAGAATATGTAGATGATTAGATAATTAGGAAAATATTAATAGCTAAGCAGCCGTGCTAGAACCACGGAATCCGGAAATGCCTAACACCTTCTCCTAGGTTAACAGAATTCCTTACTCGGATTCTGGTCGCAGACAATTTAAAACAGAGTCAAAATTTCCTCGGTTTGGGATTTTAAAATAAAACAGTGTCCCGGAGCATCGTCAAAATTCCGGGTGGCGACTCTGAAATAATAATAAGTTCCAAAACCGAATAATATCACTTTAGTCGGAAAAAACTCCCTTATTACCCTCACCGGTGAAAAATGAGGTGTGACAGTGGCCACTGACTGTTTCTGGAGCACTTTTAGTCTTAGAGGCCATTTCAATTCCTCATGGAACTAAATGACTCATACAACCATGCCCCATGAAGACATGTCTTACTTGCAGTGAGGAAATCAAAGTCTAAGAGTAGCCAATGAAAATATATACTGCCAAAGGAAGCAATTGGAAACCTAAAAAGAGGACATATACTGCAATGCGATCATTGTCACATAAAAAGGTCATACTAGACAAAATTACTACTAAATAATTTGTTATCCTTTAGATTTTAAGTCCAAGAAGAAGTTTGTGGCAGCTGCAAGAAATGTGGCCATTCAAAAAGAGTACAGGGACAATCAATTTCAAAAAGACACAGGGGAAAACAACTATATGACTTCTACTATCCCCAAATCTTGTATGGATCACGATACAACATGAATTAACCTTTTCCCCTTCCCGGTATTCCCATATTTTGAATTCAAATGAAATTACCAAAATTTATAATAATAATAATAATAACTTTCAGTAATCTAAATTGAAGAACTAAGCAAAAAAAAATGCTAGAATTAGCATCTACTAGTGTTACAGATGTATTACGGCTACCTACCCGCATCCGTCTCTCATGGACTAGCTTCTTTAACCTTATCCGTCCTCGATCTGAAAACCCTTTATTATTATGCACTAACATAAATTCCTAAATCCTGACAGAAATCTTTGTAAAATTAAAAAGTTGAAGAAAATACAAAAAGGAAACAAAAAAACTAAGTTAACAGAAAATAAGATTCTAAATCAATTAAAAAATAAATAAAAGTGAGAACATGTATATGTGAGTGTGTTTGTCCATCCAAGTAAATAATAGATTCATGGCAGAACACTTCCTCTTTGTTTATGATTTTGTAAATAGTAAAGTTATTATAAATGAACCTTTCTTTAGTAGCAGCAGTAGCATTTGCAATCTTTTCCGAAGCATCAGCAGGAACATTTATTTCACCACCTGAGTATTTCTTGCGTTCTTTAACCGCACTTAAACTGAAATAAAGAAAAATCAACTAGTTCAACAAAAAATAAGATTCTAAATCAATAAGTAAACATGTATGTATCTTTTATAGTACGCTTATCGTTACTGACATTTTATTAACTATTTTTTTGTCTTTTTAACCTTGTCCACGAACGATCTGATAGCCTCCTAGTTCGTACCATCGCTTCCTTTTGATGGGTTTATTTTTTCTATAACAATTAAATATCAAGCAAAATGGTATAAATTTCACTATATAAGGACAGAAAATCAACCAAAACGCTTACAATTGGGGCTTTCAAGAAAAACAATAGCGTAAATGCGGCAGTACTTATTTTATGAAAATTATGTGCATATGTTCTGAACATTTTCATAATTTCTATTTTCTGACAGGTAGTTTAACCTTCTCAATACTGAAATGTAACATGGTACGCGATTATAGGGAAACACTACTGAGAATAGCACATCCCAATTTAAGAGTAAATGATGCAAGAAATCAATGGAAGAAGAAGAAGAAGCAAGAAACATGTTGAATGGTGGAGATGGAGCGTCAAGTGTCAAGGGAAGGTTTTGTATTTTAAGGGAGATGAAATTTGGAAAGTCAAAAGTATAACAAACAAAATAAATATAATTAATAAAAAAATAATGAAAGAAAACGGAGGGAAAATTTAAGACCTAAAATTAACGTTAAGGGCAATTGTGGTTCACATGTGGAATTGAAGGGCCCACCCTGCCAACTTTTCAAGTTTTCTATGTTTTCTTTTGATTTTATTCATGTTTAACTATCCACTATATTTGAAGTTACACTCCTTAGAAATGCTCTTACGTTAATAGTAATTGTAGTATCATCTATCATGTATTGATTTAGTTCGAAAGAGTAATGCTAATGGTGCAATATTCATTATTGCAATATAATGATATTTTCATGTAATTGTAACGATTCGGCCGGTCGTTTCGAGAGTTATAGCCCCGTTTCCCTTATTTCTGCTTCTTTATGCGTTATTCAGCTGTATTGTGTTGTATCGGGTTGGTTGGTTCGGGTCCAGAGTGGTTTCGGAGTGGAATAAGGCATTTAGTCTCCTATTTAGAAGTTTAAGTTGGAAAAGTCAACCCGATGTTGACTTATGAGTAAACGATCTCGGTTTCGGATTTTTTATGGTTTGGATAGCTCCGTTAAATAATTTTTGACATAGGAGCGTGTTCAAAATGTAATTTGGAGGTCCGTGGTAGAATTAGGCTTGAATTGCGAAATAGGAAATTTGGTTATTTTTGGTTGGTAGTGGAAAAATTTGATATTGGGGTGGGAATGGAATTTTCGAAAGTTGGAGTAGGTTTGTAATGTCATTTGTGACGCGTGGGCAAAATTTGATGTTATTCGGACGTGGTTTGGTAGGTTTCGGCGTCGTTTGCGGAATTTGGAAGTTTAAAAGTTCTTAGGCTTTAATCCGAGGTGGATGTGGTGTTTTGATGTTGTTTTGAGTGTTCCGAAGGCTCGACTTAGTTCGTATACTGGTATAGGACCTTTTGGCATAATTGGTTGAGGTCCCGAGGGCGTCGGATGTGTTTCGGGTGATTAACGGATTGGATTTTTGAGTTGGAAGTGCTGTTTTTCTAGTGTTTTGAACTGCTGGTGCTTTTCCGCACCTGCACAAGGGGAGCCGCAGATGCGAGGGGCTTAAGCGCGTAAGGTGATCGCAGATGCGGGATTTTGTTGTCTGAAGAGAATCGCAGGTGCGAGTTGGTGTGTGCACCTGCGAGCTCGCTAAAGCGAGCTGTTGCCCGCAAATGCGAAAGAGGTGAGGTCAGGCAATGCCGCAAGTGCGAGGTCATTTCTGCACCTGCGTGGTCGTAGATGTGGATATCGAGCACAGGTGCAAAGTTGGGGCTTTAGTGATTTTCCGCAGATGCGGATGATTTTTCGCAGAAGCGGGACTGCAGGTGCGTGTTTTTGACCGCATGTGAGAAATGCCTGGGCAGAATGTATAAATAGAACACTTTGCGAATTTTGGCCCACTCTTCACCATTTTTAGTCGGTTTTTAAGCTTTGGACAGTGATTTTGGAGAGGAATTCGAGGGTTATCATCGAGGTAAGTTACTTGGGCCCTAATACTCGTGTTTATGGTAATTTTCCATTTGTTTAATCATGTAATTAGTAAAGATTAAGGGTGAAAATGAAGGGGTTAGGGCTTGAAAATTTGAGAATTTGATTTGGGGATTTGAGGGACCAAATGAGGTCAGATTTTGATAAATTTGGTATGGTTAGACTCGTGAGTGAGTGGGCTATCTAATTTTGTAATTTTTTTGGGTTTTGAGACATGGGTCCGGGGGCCGGGTTTGAGTCGATTTCATGATTTTGGTCTAATTTGATAGTTTTTTTTGTGGAGTTCATTCCATTAGTATATATTGATGGTAATATATTGATTGTGAATAGATTCGGATCATTTGGAGGCCGAGTCGAGAGGCAAGAGAAATGCGAGTTAGAGATTTGACCCGTTTGAGGTAAGTAACGATTGTAAATCGACGCACATGCTAGGTGACGGGCGTGTGGGCGTGCACCGCTGGGGATTGTGACTTGGTCCGTCCCGTAGCAATCGTAGAGTTGCGTATTTTGTTGAAACTGTATAATATCCTTGCATTTTAGAAAGAGTTTCTGTAAATTGGGCTGAATGCTATGTTTGGGCCTTGTACCAGTACTGTTTGGACCCTTAGGGGCCTTTTTCTTACTATCCTCTCACTGTTTTTGATTGGAAATCTATACTCACTCATGATTGAACATGTTTACTGCATAACTCAGTTTTATTACTCAGTTTTGATGGATATGGAAGTTGTTTTAGGTTGATTTCCCTACTTTTACTTGAATGCCCGAGTGGATTGGAGGTTTATGACTAAGTGAGGCCGAGAGCCTGATTTTTGTGAGGATATTTATAGGATCGGGCTGCACGCCGCGACATGTTTTATATTGGCCGAGGGCCTGAGTGATTTATGCCATGATTTGGCTTGATTTAGCGCTTGGGCGGAAGGATCCCCTTCGGATTTTATACACACCCCCAGTGAACGCAAGTACCTATTGAGTGCGAGTGCCGATTGCTGAATGACTGGGAGGCATGAGCGATAGTGAGGTATGACCGAGGGGCTGTTACGAGTAATTGTGAGGTATGCCCGCGGGGCTGTTTACGAGTGACTGTGAGGCTTTCCCGAGGGGCTGTATATGAGTGATGTTTTGCCCGAGGGGCTGTTTATGATTTCATCATTTTCACTCTTCATTGCATTGAGACTTTGTTGAAACTGTTGAAAAATATCTTTAACTGAATTTTCACTAGAAATGGATTTTTAAACGAGATAATTTGACTCAAATACTGATCTGAAAGCATATTGTATTTATTGAGATTTCATGATGTGAACTTTATGTATTTTATACTCGTCACTACTGCTTAGTCTCTATTTACTGTTGTTACTTACTGAGTAGGCGTACTCACGTTACTCCCTGCACCTTGTGTTGGTTTCATCCGTCGCGGATCTATTGGATTTAGTAAGGTAGCTGCATGGCGATCACAACCCTGCTCTTCTCCCTCCTATCTTTCTATAGATGTTGTAGTTTCATTTCAGACTGTATTGGTCTTAGTATTATTAGACAGATACTGTAGATGCTCATGGCTAGTGACACCCAATGTCAAACTTTTCTTTCCGCACTTTTCAATTGTTTTGAATTTCTTATTGAAGTTTTACTATGAAATAGCTTGAAATTAGCTTTGGAACGAAATATCACGTTATTTTTTTGGTAATGAGTCGGCTAGCCTAGTACCACGATAGGCGCCATCACGAAATGGTAGTTTGGGTCGTGACAGTAATATTTTTTGTTACATAATATAATGGACTCTTCAACGTTTTATAACAAAGTAACTTGATGATATTGTGATAAGTTTGCCTTTACCAGATGCTGTGAGAACAAGCATCTTATCAAGGAAATGGAGATATAAATGGAATAGACTTCCACAATTAACTCTTGATCAAACACTTTGGAAAATACACCAAGCAAGTTACTTTGAAAATATTATGTTCCACATTTTAACCCTTCATGAAGGAGCAGTTAAATAAGTTACACTCTCTATTCCGTATTTGGAAGGCTTTACTTATATTAGAAAGTTGATAAGGTTCCACTCTGAAAATGGAATTGAACATCTTATTCTTAAATTTCCGATAAGGGAGAAACCATACAAATTGCCTGCTTCATTTTTCAAATGTTTGCAATTGAGGCATCTATCTCTTGAAGATTGTTTAATATCTCCTCCACCAGCATTCTGATGTTTTGAAAGGTTAACTAGCCTGAAGCTATACAATGTTACAATTTTGTCCATATTGCTTGGAAGCTTAATCTCTCATTGCCCGTTGCTCGAGCAATTGGTGCTTGAAATCTCAGATAATTACAGCGGCGTCATTGAAATTAATGCCCCCAAATTGAAGTCCCTTGACTTCACAGGCAGAGTAAGCTTTATCTATTTAAAACCTATTCCTCTTCTGACACAATTATCGCTTTCTCTTAGGGGAGACAATACCCTGGAATCAAAACATCACATTACTAGGCTTTTTGAGTCTTTTTGTGCGCTCGAACATCTCCACTTGGATAATCGTAGTGTCAAGGTAAATGTTCTCTATAACTTTACGGTAATGCATTTTCATAGATGGAACATATTTGAGCTTTGATCCATCCTTTAATTTGGGATTTTCTTTCTAGTTATTGGCTGCAGGTGCAGGAGAAGTACAAACTATTCTTCCCTTTCATCTTAACTGTGCTTCGTGCTTGATGAGAAGCTTCCCATATTTACAATATGTTGAAATCAAAAGTTCTTACTTTATCATTTGGTTCTTTGCTTTAGTTCTCCTTATTTTGTAGCTTCTTTATACCTACGATCCTCATTAAGATTTGGTGTTTTTTTAATTCTTTCTTAGGTGAATAATAGTGGGTACCTCTAGCTATGGATTATCTTGATTTGGAAGGAAGGTTTGGAGAGACAACATTCAACCACCTTAGAGTAATTGTGATTGGGAGCATTCAAGGGACAAATCCTCATCTGCAACTGGCCAAGCTTCTTTTGGAAAAGTCTCTGGTTCTTCTGAGAATCATAATTGAGGCATTGAGCTATGAAGATTATGAAAGTATCAAATCACTAATTGAGCGGTCAGAATTTCAGTGTGCATCACCTGAAGCAAAAGTTGTCTTCAAATTAACTAATACTAGTATATAGTTACAATCCTCTTTGATCTTCACGCAGCTTTAATCAAACATATCTTTGGCTAAATTGTTTTTGAAGTTGAAGAGACTTGATAGTAAAAGGAGTAGTAGTAGTGGAAGTTGAAGAGACTTGATAGAAAAAGTAGTAGTAGTAGTAGTAGTAGTAGTAGTAGTCGTAGTAGTAGTAGTCGTAGTAGTAGTAGTAGTAGTATTAGTAGTAGTAGTAGTAGTAGTAGTAGTAGTATTAGTAGTAGTAGTAGTAGTAGTTAGTAGTAGTAGTAGTAGTAGTAGTAGTAGTAATAGTAGTAGTAGTAGTAGATGTTTTGACTATTCTGTTTCGTGCGTAATGAATTCGTCTGTCACGACCACAAAATCCGCTAGTCGTGATGGCACCTAACCCAACCTGCTAGGTAATCCAACTAATAACTATCAAATTTAAATAATCTTAACAAGTCAACTAAACAGAATAAATTATCTGAATCTACTACATTTCCCATGGATTGGTAGTATAAATCATGAGCTTTTAAGAATAGAGTTTACAAAGCGGAATGAAATAAATGCATAGTCTGTTTGAAAAGTACATAAAAAACACAATTTAATCTAAGGCTACCCTTTCATGACCCGATTTACCCTCCGAAGGTATCGTGATGGCACCTAGTCTCTACGACTATCTAAGCCTACTATTAAGGGAAAAATTGAAATAAAACACAAGAAATAAAGGAAATAAGGGCAATGATATGAATAACATACTGGCCGCTCGGCTAATACAAAAATACTTTCCCAATGATCCGAAATGTCACAAATAGTCACAATCTTCTAACACTACTGTAGCTCTAAACAAGTCTGGAAAATACATAGGAACAACTCTAAACAGTAAAATAGAAAGGGACTCGGAGGATTCTGTGGACGCGGCAGAATTACCTTGCAGTCTCATAGAATCAGCAGCAATGGCTAACCACGAGGCTGATAGCTCGTACCTTGATATGCACACGAAAACATGTGCAAGAAAGGGCATGAGTACACCACATTTGGTATCCAGTAAGTGCCAAGCCTAACCCCAGTCAAGTAGTGACGAGGACAGGTTAAGGCTCTACTGGATTTCTATATAAATCAATTTAAAAACAATACAAAAGATAGGTAATGTCTACAGTAAGCAGTTTAAGAAAATAATATAAAGTTTTACAGTAAAGAGAGTCCTCGTCTCAGCACAATGTATCACAAGGTGGACTCTCCCGGGATACCATCCCGTAGTTCCAAATGATTATGCAGTACAGGGGGATCTCCCAGAATATGTCCGTAGTCCCAAAATAAATATGCAGTACAGGGGGATCTCTCGGAATACGTCTGTAATCCTAAAATAAATATGCAATACAGGGGGATCTCACGGAATACGTCCGTAGTCCCAAAATAAATATGCAGTACAAGGGGATCTTCCGGAATACGTCCGTAGTCCCAAAATAAATATGTAGTACAGGAGGATCTCCCGGAATACGTCTGTAGTCCTAAAATAAATATGCAGTACAGGGGGATCTCCCGAAATACGTCCGCAGTCCCAAGTTAAATATGCTATGCAGGATGAATAACAAGCATAACATCGAATTTACACAGTTTATACTAATCACAGATAAGGAAAATAAGGGCTTAACTAAGCATGGCGCACAGAAGATCAAGTAGGCATTTAAACACGTAAGCATGCTTTCCTAATCTAAGATAAACAATATATCATATTAGAGTAAGTTCATAGAAGAGAAACAATTTATGTTTTAGGAAGGGAAAAATGAGATTTTTGCAATAACGGCCCGTGTACGTACTCGTCACCTCACATACATGGCGCCCACACAACAACTAGTATCAAATATCCTAAGGGGGAAGTCCCCAACACAAGGTTAGGCAAGCCACTTACCTCAATCACTCAAATCAACTTGGAACCACGTTCTTGCCACGAGTATCCAACTTCGAATGGCCCGAATCTATTCAAATAAATTACATAATGTAAATATAGCTATAAGAAACCAATTCAACTAATAAATGCGAAGCTAAGACGCAAAATTAGTAAAATCACCCAAAACGTACTCCAGGCCCATGTCTCGAAATCGGGTAAACTTTACAAATTATGAACACCCGCTCATTCACAAGAACACTCGAACAAAAATCATCAAAATCCGACGTCAAATCCCACTCAAATATCGGATTTTCAATTAGGGAACTTTTTCTCCCATTTCCAAACTTTTACTCTTAAATTCCTTGATTAGATTGAAGAACTTACTATAGATTGATGAAATACGAGAGAAATAGGTTAGGAATCGTTACCTACTGATCTCCTCTTCAAAATCCACCCAAAATCGCCTATTCCCGTGCTCCCACTCGATTTTAGAAGTTATGAAATTCAAACCCACAAATTGTCTATTTCTGACAGCGATTTCCACTTCTGCGATCAATTGGGCCGCACCTCCGGAGAAGGCATCGCAGGTGCGAAAAGTCACTTAATGGGCTGGGGCCGCATCTGCGGTTTCCCAGCCTCACACCTGTGGTCCAAGTTCCGCAGGTGCAAAAAGAACACCAGAACAGCCCACACCAGATTTGTCTAAGTCCCATTTTCTTCCCGTTGAGCATCCGAAACACACCCAAGGTCCACGAGACCTCGAAGAAACCTACCAACCAGTCATATAACATTATTCGAACTTAGTCGATCCTTCAAATCACATCACATAACACCAAAAACACAAATTAAACATGAATTAAAGCCTAAGAACTTAGCATTCTTTCCAAATCTACAAACGATGCCGAAACATGTCAAAACTAGTCTGAATGACCTCAAATTTGACACACAGGTCACAAATGATACCACAAACCTACAACCACTCTCGGAATTTCATTCCGAGTCCGATATCACAATTTCACCTATCGGTCGAAATCGCCGAAAATATAACTTTCGCCAATTCAAGCCTAAATCTACCACAGACCTTGAAAACACATTCCGGACGCGCTCTTAACCCCAAAATAACTCAGCGGAGCTAACAGAGTCGACAGAATTCCATTCCGAACCCGTCTTCACACAGTTCCGACTACGGTCCGATTTCTAAACGGTCCGGTTTCTAAGGCTTAAACTCATAATTAGGGACTAATGTCCCAAAACTCTCCGAATTTCATAGCTAATCACTCCGTCAAGTCCCAATAGCAGAAACAAATATGGGGAAAGCAGTTATTAGGGGATCGGGGCTCTAACTCTCAAAACGACCAGCCGGGTCATTACATACCCCGAACAACAGAGGCAACTGCAATATGGATGCGGGTACATCTTCAAATCCATCAACCATCGAACATAGCGACACCGCGGCCAATATCTGCACGCAATGTGCAGAAGTTTAGTATCAGTACAACCGACCCCATGTACTGAGTAAGTAACAAACCTAACCTTAGGTTGAAAGTAGTGACGAGTTATCACGAGGTCGGGTCTCATACCAATATTCTACAATAGTTCACATCAGCATAGTACAAGCAGTAAAGAGGTATCTCAGAAGTAAAAGGGCTCAACCCATTCACAATTTCAGAAAAATAGGCATGCTTTTCAAATACTTTTAGTGAATCTCAGTTGTTTTGCCAAAAAATACCAAAAATACAGGTAAGTTTGAAAACTGTATTTTTTCTCAAAATCCTTTCAACAATAAGTAAGAGGTTTCGTTTTCTTTCCAAATATCAAGTGCAAAAAAACACCTCTCTGTACTCACATACCAATGTGTGTAAAAAGTCACGAATGACGTGATGCTATATAACATGAGGAAAAATACATTTCTATGCATGTATGTCAAATGTGCATATCAAATGCGATGCAACTCAGTGATAAAACTATATGCAAGCTCTCAGAGCATCAATTCACTTAGTCCTCCCAATCACTAATATACAGCCCCTCGGGCAAGCATCACTCATATATAGCCCCTCAGTTAATCATCACTCAGTAGGTACTTGCGCTCACTAGGGGTGTGTACAAACTACGGAGGGGCTCCTACAGCCCAAGCACTATATCAAGTTAATCATGGCATAAATCAATGAGGCCCTCGACCTATATCAAAGATGTTGCGGCGTGCAGCCCGCTCCAAAAAATAAACATATTGTGGTGCGCAGCCCGATCCCATAAATAAATATCATAATCAAGCCCTCGGCCTCACTCATAAATATCCTCACAATCAGGCCCTCGGCCTCACCCCGTCATCAATCTCTTTAGTCTCTCTCTCTCGGGCTCACAATGTCATGAAACTAGCCCAAAAATGATGATGTGATGCATCAATGAATAACAACAGAGACTGAGATATGATATGTATATGGGTGCGTATGACTGAGTATATAAAATAATGAAAGCATATAAATCCACAGCAAAAATGACCTCAGTGGGTCCAAACAGTATCAACATAAGTCTAAACATGTTGATATAACATGGATGACAACTCAATTACTATATCACATGGTGGAGACACAGATAACAACAAGATAGGGCCACTATACAATGACATGGGAACCTCAGAGTCCCAATTCACAGGGTGCACGCCCACACGCCCGTCACCTAGCATGTGCATCACCTCAATACCAATCACATAACAAGTATTGGGGGGTTTTCATACCCTCAACACTAAGTTTAGAAGAGTTACTTACCTCGAACAAGACAATTCCAATACCGAGAAAGCCAAGCGATGCTCCAAAAATTCCATCCTGCGCGTTCCGACCTCCGAACTGCTCGAAACTAACCAAAAATAACTCAAATACATCAAACAATGCTAAAGGAACCAATCTTAATCGAAAAAGGCCGAATATTTAATCAAAAGCCCAAAATCGGCCAAAAAGCCCAACCCGGGCACGCACCTCGGAACCCGATAAAACTCATAAAGTCCGACAACCCATTCAATTACGAGTTCAACCATACTAGTTTCACTCAAATCCGACTCCTAATCGATATTCAAAACTCAAAAATTTACTTTATAAAATTTTAGACAAAACCCTCAACTTTCACTTTGAAATCATCAATCAAATGCTAAAAACGAAGATGGATTCATGAAATATAACAAAAATAAAGTATAGAACACTTAATCCAATCCATATGGTAAAAATCTCCTCCAAAAATTTTTCAAATCCGAGCTCTCCAACTCAAAATATGACCAAATGAATAAACCTTCGATATTAAGTATTTTTGCCAGTTGTTCTTGCCTCGTTTTGTATAGCAAACGATCCCAAAACTTGCTTTTGATACCTCCAATGGATTCATTTTGAAATTTCAGTTAAGATAGGCTTTCGAATCACTCCATTTGACCTTATATTGAAGGAGATATGTTGGTTTCAATATTTTGAAATAGTGCAGAGTTTTAAATACGAAGTGAGTGGCAATTGCGTAATTAATCTGAAAAATCTGGCAACCCAATTCTTAGTAAAATGAACATAAAATCCTCATATGATGTCTAAATTCGACGATCCTTTTTGCTACGGATCCGTAATTATGATACGGATCTAATGATTCAACCAAAACAGAAATCAGAGCTCTTTTTTCAATGTGGTACCATTTACGCTCGAAGAAACGACGTCGAAACATAAGAAAAACGAGCGCAACACAACTCAATTCTATCCAAAAGTCACTCGAGCCCCTCGGGACCCCGTAAAAATATACCAACAAGTCCCATAATATAACACAGACTTACTCGAGGCCTCAAAACACACATAACAACATCGAAGCGACGAATCACACCTAAATTCGAACCCAATGAACTTCGAACTTTCAAATTTCTAAAACACGTGCCGAAACATATCAAATCAACCCGGAATGAACTCAAAATTCGCGCACAAGTCCCAAATGACATGACAAAGCTATTTCAACTCCCGGAACCACAATCCGATTCCGATATCTTCAGATTCAACTTTCGTTCAAACTTATGAACTTTTCAAGCCTTCAAATTTCCAAATTTCCGTCAATTAGTGCCGAAATCTTCTAGAAACATCCAAATGCTTACGCTCGAGTCTAAAATCACTATCCGGACCTAACGGAACCATCGAAACTCTGTTCCGGAGTCAAATTCTCAAAAAGTCAAACTTGGTCAAACCTTTTCAATTTGAAGCTTCTAGCTGAGGATCATTCTTCTAAATTAATTCCGAATAACCTGAAAACCAAAACCGACGATTTACATAAGTCATGATACATCACACGGAGCTACTCATGTCTTTAAATAACCGAGCAAATTGTAACTGCTCAAAACGATCGGTCGGATCGTTACATCGTCCTCACAGAAGTCTTGACTTTGGAATTGATTCTGTGATTTATTTTAAAATTCATAGTAAGTTGCTGTGCGTTAATTTTCTTATCCTATGTTCATCAATATATTTTCTTTTATCAAACAAAAGATGAGTCACTAAGTATTTATGTTTTGTGCTGTGTGTCATTCGTCATTTGCACAAATGCAAATTTTGCTTGCTTTTATCTTTCTTTTTTTCTTTCCTTTTTGTTATTTTGGTGTATTCTTTTGAAATGTACCACTAGCTGTCTGCAGTAATTTACCTGATCCCAAAATTTAATCTCTTTTGCTTTGATGTAACGACTTTGGAGAGATTGCGTATCAGTCATTCAAATGAGCAGTGGCAGATTCTTGATTTATGCAGCAATGTCCAATGGTATCTACTGCTTAGAAAGGAAGAGCTTGAGAAATACATTTCTGGAGGGAAATAATGATCATATATATATACTAGGGAAAAGGTCTAAAAATGCCACTCAACTTTCAGAAATAGTCTATTCATGCCATCCGTTAAAAAAATGCTCATTTTATGCCACTGTCGTTACACTTTTGGCTCACCTATGCCACTCACCGTTAATTTTTTTTAAAAAATTAAAAAAAATAAAATTGTGCCGTCAGTTCAATAATGGCATAGGTGAGTCAAAAGTGTAAGACAGTGGTATGAAATGAACATTTTTTTAATGGATGCCATGGATAGACCATTTCCAAAAGTTGAGTGACATTTTTAGGTCTTTTCCCTATATACTATATTAAGAACACAAATGCCCTTAACAAAATATCGTTCATCAATTTTACCTTCTATAAGTATACTTTATAATGGATAAAATTGTAAATACAAATAAATTACTTTTTTCAAAAAAAGATATAGCCGTAGAATAAAAAGAAATAATAATTAAAAAGAAGAGTAGAAGTAGGAACCTTCTTCCTTTATTTGTATCCCTAATAAATTACCAAAGATTGTAAAGTTAAAAAATTCGTAGGTAAAAAAGGAAAAACAATAAGACAACAATTAGGAGACCAATTACTTTTGTAGGGTAAAAATGGAAAAAAAAATCTATTTAATATATTAAAAGCATGAAGACCCTTGAAATGTCATTCACGTCTTTTACCCTTTTAAAATTGAGTTCATACGAGACAAAATAATTATTTTATTATTTTTCTAAATATTTAGTAATAGTCATTTATATAGAAATCCCTAATATTTAGGAATTTGATCTTTTCCTTATATAAATTTTACTTATATAAGTCCTTCCTTATTTCAACTACGTAGGAAATATTAATCCTTACTAAAATTAAATTAGGATTTTTTTAACAATAGCGTTTAAGAACTTCCTTTCTCATCACTAATATTTAGTACTTATTTAGGAACACAATATGCTTTCTTCTTGAGTAATGAACAGACTTTGATTAGCCAAACGACTGATTAAAGACAATTGAGTTTAAAATCAAAACCCACAAGCCACATCATATTATATTATAAGCATGAACATTTTTAGATAAAATTAATTTACTAAAATATCTTTTAAAAGCTGAATGACCAAATTACCCTCTAACTAAAATTAAAATTACCTCCCATTAAATGATATTTTGTACATTAATTGATGACTCTTTATATGATTTATTCTAGCTAATTAAATCTTTATTGTTCACCAAAAAATATTAATTATAGTTGGCCTTTACGTTAATATTAACTATGAAACCAGAAGACAAGCTAAATTATTAAAAGAAAGTGCTGAAAAGTTTAACTGAATAAATAATCTAATCAAAGTGTTGAAAATTTATTACTATAATCGAACTAAAAAGGAACGCCTAACAAATAAGCAGTCACCTAACTTTTTATTAGCACCCACCTAATTTATTTTAAATTATATCAATAATGTATAATGAATTCAATTGGAATATTTAAATAGTTTTTGTATATCAACTTGACTTTATAGCAACCTGGCCTAACTTTTGGGGGTCAAAGTACAATTTTCAGCCATTCTTTTAACTAAGGCATGTATAACGCCTCCACCCAAAATTAAAGGTGAGCTCTTGAAAGGCTACTGTAACTTCTTGAAAGGCTCTTCTTTAAACTACTTCTTCCTCATCTAGAGTCTGGGTCACAACAAGGCCACCGGAGAGGTGATCTAAATTGTGCAAGCGTTCACATCACGCTATATAATTTTTAGACTTTGATGATTCATTTAGTAGTTAGTACTGAAATGGGTAAATCATTTTGGGGTTTCATAAATGCATAATGAATATAGCTAATTAATTTGGATTTTATGGCTATAGAACGTGTGATAACTGTTATGTAATTTAATTTAGATCATGGCTAGAGAACGTGTGATAGTTGTTACCTGGTTTAATTGCTAATTAATTACTTTATCTGTTGCAGAATATCAGTAGACTACTGAGGAGCTTATATAAATGGATTCTAAATCAGTAATATGCATAACCATCACCATTGCACAAATAATAGAGCAAAGTTGCAGTTTGAGTTGGTAAATTTTTCTTCCTTTTGTTACTTCATAAGATAAGATTATTCTTTATCTTGATTCTTGAAATTGAATACTCTGTTTTATGCTTATTCTTATTAATAATCTACACTCTCTAATGTTTAGCAAGATCTTTTATAAATTTTGATAAGGAAACAAAAGTAAATAAGGAATATTCTAGATTTGTATATTTCCTATGTTATT
>MDKI01010575.1:0-12833 GCA_005239505.1 Nicotiana paniculata
TAGTTGTTCACAGCATGCCCCTCTTTGCTTGGAAACATGAAGAGTTTCAGGCAAAGAAAATGATTACGGTGACTAATTTTTGACCTCACTATTATTTGAAAAGGAAAAGAAGATAAAAGTAAAAGCTGTGACCGAGCCTTAGTTTTAGGCAGCCTACATATCCCGGGTTATAAGGGAATCAGGTCACGTGTAGTTCAAGAAGAGCGATGAGTATTCTTAGAGGGAGAGTCGAGCGAAGTTTCGTCGAGGTTCCTATCCGCGGTTCCTACTATTACATCAAAATAAAAAGAAAATTACATATCTTGAAATATGTAACGACTCGACCGGTCGTTTTGAGCTCTAGTGCGTCGTTCAGCGGTTTGAATTTGTGAGCAGCTCCATTTCAGGTATTATGACGTGTAGGTGTGGTCGGAATTGAATTTCGGAAAGTTTTGAATTGATTTAGAAAGAAAATTCTCACTTTTAGAAGCCTTAAGTTGGAAGAATCAACTAAGATTGGAAATTTTCAGTAAATGACCTCCAAATCAGGATTTGAGGGTTCCAGCAAGTTCGTATGATGATTTCAGACTTGGGCCTATGCCCGGATCGGGTTTTGGATAACCCGGGAGCGTTTCGGTGCATATTGTGGAAGTTAGCATTTTTAGAAGAATTTCATAAATTTTGGTTTGAAGTGTATTTCAGAGTTATTGATGTATGTTTGGGATTCCGAGTCTGGGAATAGCTTCGTAAGGTGATTCTGGAGTTGGGAGCGCGATCGAAAGTGAATTCGGATGTCTAGAGGTCATTTTGAAGTCATTTGGCTAAAGATAGAAATTTGAAGGTTTTCGAGAAATCCGACCGGAAGTGGAAATACTGATATCGGGGTTGGAATGTGATTCCGGAAGTTGGAGCAGGTCCGTAATGTCGAATATGACTTGTGTGCAAAATTTGAGGTCAATCAGACGTGATTTGATAAGTTTGTGTCGGATGTTGAAGTTGGAATTTCAAAGTTCATAAAGTTTGAATTTTGGTGCGATTCATGATTTCGGCATTGTTTGATGTGATTTGAAGCCTCGAACAAGTTCGTGGGATGTTATGTTACTGAGTCGTGTGATTGGACGGGGTCCCAAGGGCCTCGGGTGTGTTTCGGGGTGAGGTCGGACAATTTTTCCCTGTTTTGCTGATGATGTCTTCTGGTGTATCTGGAGTGCTATGCGATCGCGGTCCCTTGTGTGCGATCGCATAAAAGAAAATTCGAGGGCTGCTGGATTTGGCTTGTGCATTCGCGGAAAAGGGAGTGCGAACACGGAGGCTTGGGTTATGATCCCTACGCGAACGCGGGGTCAGGCGTGCGAACGTGTAAAGGAAAGGGGAGCTGGGGGCCCTTTGGCCTATGCAAACGCGAGGTGGGGACCGCGAATGCGGAGTGTTGGCTCGAGGGGGCTATGCGAACGCACTATTTGGTGTGCGAACGCGAAGGGTAAGATCTTGGGCTTGGATTTCGGGGCTTCGCGAACGCAATGGAGCAGGTGCGTTCGCGAAGAAGGAGGGGCAGCAGCCTGGGCAGATTGTTTAAAAGCGTGGAGTTAGATCATTTCACCCATTTTCTCATGGCTTAGACGTTTTTTGGGAGCTTCAAGAGGGATTTTTCACCAAGCATCACTAGGTAAGTAAATTCCTCCCGTTTTTAAGTTAAATACAAGATTATATGCATGGATTAGACATGAAAATTGGTAGGAAATTTGGAAAATATTGAAGAAACCTAGAAAATGGTAATTTGAATTTTTAGCCACGAATTTGAGCATGGAATTTAGGGTAAATCATATATTTGAGTTAGTAAGGCTACGGGTAGGATTTATCTTCGAGAAATTTTGGATTCCAGGCACATGGGCTCGTGGGCATTTTGGTCATTTGCACTGAGCGGAGTTGGGAATTTTTATAATTTGGAATTGTTGCAAGTATTAGAATATATTTTCATTGGTTTGTCGTTGTTTGGATAGTTTTGGGGCGTTGTGCGTCCGTTTGGAGTCATCGGAAGGGCTTGGAGGTTGGTTATGGAATTTCGGAGCGAGGTAAGTCTCTTTTCTAACTTTGTGAGGGGGAATTATCCCCCTAGGTGAATTATTTAAATATATGCTATTATCTTCGGGGGCTACATACGCACGAGATGATGGGAGTCCGTGCATAGCTACTATTATGCCTTGTCCGGGTAGTCTAGGACCCACTAGCATGCCTTACATGTTGTACCTGTGATCCTGCCTGTAATATTAAATTGCTAATATAATCGAAATCGTAATTGAATATTTGAAGAAGACTAGAATTCATTTTCTTAATTATCTAGAAAGAGAATTGATTACTCCGTGGATAATTGGTGTACCGGATAGGGTTATATTATGGAAATATCATTAAACTTGGCAAATGAGTTTCAAAACAAAGATTTAAGAGCTATATTTCATGTCCCTTAAAAAGAATTTTACCACTTTCCTGAAAAAATAACTGCTTTCTTGATAAAATGGGTCTTATTGTGTGGACATGTGTAACTTCAGGTGCCTGAGTCGCATGTATGATTCGCAAGCAGGATGACCCTATATTTGTGTGTATTCATATGAGCACCTGAGTCGCAGGTAAGATTCGCGAGCAGGCTAGCCGTATTATTTTATGTATAACCGCGTCGCATGATTGATTCGTGAGCGGGGCAGATAGATGCATCTATGGTTCGAGCCGTTCGACCCTCGGCTGTGCACAATTTATTATTTTTGGTCTGCGCCATTCGACCGTCGGCATTGCTTGCGCATGATAGTTACTGCGTAGTTGCTATGATTTGTGCTTGATTACTGGCCTGAAATTTTAAGTTGTCAACTGAAATGAGAGAGACTTAAAGTTATTAAAGATTTTTGGAAGAAGTTGTTCCTTCCCATTGATTAAATTTTTATTTGATTAAATCACCCATGATGATTAATTGTTATTAATATGACGAAGAATTAAAGTGCTGAATGTGGAATGAGCTGATAATAGTTTTTCCTGATTTTAATAAATTGCCTATGATATTCATGCTTAGTGTCACACTTGAATATTCTAAATTGACTTTTAGCAAGTGTCTAATTTGACCTCTCGTCACTACCTCTCTGAGGTTAGGCGGCGACTTACTGAGTACACGTTGTTTTTGTACTCATGCTACACTTGTTGTACATTTTATTGCACAGGTACTTTCATAGCAATGTGGAGGATTCGGAGACTTGGGTCAGCTGTATCATCCGGAGGCGATCCGCAGCTGACATAGTCTCCCTTGTATTGTACTTATTTTCATTTTAAATTTCCTTGTCCAATTTGTACTTCGGACAGGCTTTGTAATGATTGTATAAATTCTTAGAAATTGCTCATGTACTTGTGACACCGGGTTTTGGGATGTGTTGGGATATATTTGCTAAAGTGTAATATTTAAACTATTGTTTTACTTGACAGATTTTATTTACTTAATATGTAATAAAGTGAAAGGAAATGTTTCTTCATAAATGTTAAAACAGGAAAATTATTTCAACTAATTAATGATTGGCTTGCCCGACAATGATGTCCGACGCCATCATGACCTTAGGGATTTTGGGTCGTGACAAAATCTAAGAGTTACAAAATTCCTATCTAAATGCCATCTGGAGCCTTATCTTGATTCTTGAGTTGCTTCTCCTATTGAGTTTAGACTGAAACTTGGTGCTCTCGATGTAGCATACTATGGAATACTCTCACAGGCTTGTTTCTTAATCAGATGATGAGAAGATGGATCTTGAGACCCTGTGTCTCCGCATATATTATTTCAAAGTTGGTTGAGGCTGGTATTGAGATTAGACATTCCATTTTCTCCGCAAAGAGCTGGAATCTTATTTTTGCCCATCCAATCTGTGCTTTGCAGAAAAAACCTACAAGATATCACAAACAAACAAAACAAACAAAAATTTTATGCCCCAGTTTGCACTAGGAAATTTTTGTGAGCTATTAAAAATACAATAAACTATCTTAGTTATTGTAAAATGAATAATTTAAAGAGAAATGAGCTCTTTTTATTTTTTTTATATATTTTATAATAGGGGATGTCGTACCCTATGTTAACATTATGGAAGGCAACCAGGGAATGTAGTACCCTTTGTTGGCGATAAGATGAGGCTCGTGGCACTCTAAGATACAACTAGGGAATGTCGTACCCTATGTTGGCAAAAAATAATGCAGCCAGGGGATATAGTGACCTATGTTGGCAATAAGATGAGGCTTGCGACACTCTGGGATGATACTAGAGAATGTCGTACCCTATGTTAGGAATGAGAATGTCACGACCCAAATTCCCCTGTGTTGGGTATCGTGATGGCACCTAGTATTAAGGACTAGGTAAGCCTAATATTCAGGAATAACAACAATAATAAATAGAATCTAATACCTTTCTGAAATAAATAATTCTTTACACATTTTATATTCCCAAAACCAGGAAGTACAAGTCATAACCTTTTAAGAATTTACACTAAAACTCCAAAAAAAAAAATACCACTGTTTAGAAATAAGTGCAACAGTGCAAACAAAAAATATAAGATGGTGACTCCGAAACCGCGAATGCCGAAGCGGTTTTACCTTGAGTCTCCACAACAGCAACCGCGCTACTATCAATCACTCGGCCGGCTATGCGAAAACCTGGAATCTGCACAAAAATGTGCAGAAGAGTAGTATGAGCACACCACAGCGGTGCCCAGTAAGTATCAAGACTAACCTCGGTGAAGTAGTGACGAGGACTAGTCAAGACACCCACTGGTCTAATAAAACTGAACAAGTATCAATATAGAAATCAGGGAATAATGATATACATAAAGGCTACGCAATATGGCTAACAAGACATTGAATTCGATAAAGAAGGAAAACAATAAGTATCAGCGGAAACCATGAAGTAACACAAAGACTGAATAGATCACAGACAAATCCGGCATGTAAATAAACAGCACGAGCATGTAATGACTCAACAACTTCATCCATTTCTACATCAAATTCATATTCATCTCCACGAGGTTCTGAACCTCAGACAAATGGTCACTTACGGGTCCCAATATCCGAACCCTAACACTTGGAAACTTACGCCCTCATTCGAGTACTAACTGCGCAGACGACTCACGTGCCAATTGGGTCATTCCCACCCATACGGTAAGCACAACAAGAGTATCTATATTTGACAACAACAAGGAGTCCTGAATCCATTAATAGTACTTAACTACGTGTATGCTTGTGCAGGTGTCCTAACCTGATTTCAACAACCAATAGACATAAGGAAAACAAAGGGGCAACACGTACATTTTCATCTCATAAATTTCCACACGAATGAACTCACACGGTAAGTGTCCAGCAAACAATATCAACAACAAGGAATGCCCTCATTCCAACACAATTATCACAAACAATCCCTGCCATAGTCCACCTTGTCACGCCACGTGTGCAATATTAAAGTATATGCCCGCCTTGTTTCGCCACACGTGCATAAACATGTTCCCACCTTGTCACACCACATGCGCAACACTCAATCTCGTATCCCGCCTTATCACGCCGCATGTGCAATATCAGTAGTAAACACGGCACGACAGAAACCTTATGCAAATACCCATATCCACAACCAGTACAACAACAACAACAACAACACGGGCAACAATTCGGAATAAAATTAATACATCAACTCAATATCCTTCGATCACAAGATAGGAAAAACTAGTTCACGAGAAATAAACATAATAAGGAAAGCTAGGCATATTAAGAAATCACTCCACAAGGAAGGAAAATAGCATGTAACAGTTGCACCTAATTACACGGGTGAACAACAAGAAATCAACACAAATTCGATAACTTCATACAAGGCAAGTCACGAAGGTCTAGAATATTTAAACTTCCTTTAAGTTTGAGCAGTTACGAGAATATTCAACAATTTCCACTTAAGGACAAGCAACAGAGAATAATCATAACTTTATTTAAGACCAAAATAATTATAGGTTGAGATGAAGATAATTCCAAATTTGAGATATGCAATTAAGAAGATATAGTATGACAGTAAAGGAATAAAACCTTCAGATAAGTCAATTAGGAGTCAATTAGGCAATAAGAGTAAATCCAAAAGTAAGAACTTCAAGATGACACTAGAAATTATTAAATTCAATCATGCTAAGGACATTTCATACTCGGCGAATATAAGGATCTAAGACTCCTAAAGGGTTAACTTTCCAAAAATAAGTCCGAGCATGCGCTCGTCACCTCGCGTACACGGACTACAATCAACATAAAAGACTCAAATCCTAAGGGGTAATTCCCCCACACAAGGTTAGGCAAGATACTTACCTCAAAGACGACAACCCGGTCTCAAAAATAGACTTCTCGGGCGGGAAGGCCTCCGGACGGCTCAATAATCAACTAAAACAACTTCAAAATACATATAAAATATATAAGGAACGATTCCAGATAATAAAGTTTCAATCTTTGCAAATTTATAAAAATTGACCCAAAAGTCGACCCCCGGGCCTGCACCTCGGAACCCGATAAGTTTTACAAATTCCGATTACCCATTCTGATACGAGTTCACGCATACCAAATTTATCTAATTCCGCTAAAATTTGGCCATTCAAATCATGAATTTTCATTTTTGAAGTATTCTTTCAAAACCCACAATCCCCTCACCCCAAAACATAATTTAAATGATAAAAACAAGAACTAATTCATAACATATATTTAATTCTAGTGAAAGACACTTACCCATTCGATTGGTGTGAAAATCCCACAAGGAATCGCCCAAAACCGAGTTCTAGAAGTCAAAATATGTTTAAAATGGTGAAACCCCCGATTTTGGAAACTTATAATCTGCCCAGGTTTTTAAAGATCGTGATCGCGTGAAATTGTTTGCGATCACAGGCCAAAAAATGCTCTACGCGATCGCGGAATAGTTTATGCGTTCGCGTATAAGCAGCAGGCAGGCTTCCGCGATCACAGATGGATTCCTGCGAACGCGTAGAAGAAAAACTTGGCATTTCAAACTTAGACTATGCAATCGCATCTAAGTCCATGCGATCGCATAGAAGGGAGGGACAGCAGACATAACAGCAACAAAAACCAATTTTTTTCTAAATTTCAACACCCCGACGCCTATTCAAAACACACCCGAGCCCGCATGGCTCAAAACCATATACGCACACAACCTCTACAACATCCTACAGACTTATTCAAGTAATTATACCACCAAAATAACATATAAACAACGAATTAAACCCCAAAATCAATGAAGTTCTTAAAACTTCTTTAAACTTTAATTTTTTTCCATTTTTGATCTGAATCATGCGAAACGAAGTCCGTTTATTTCCAAATTTCACAGATAACACATATAAAACATGTTGAACCTGTTTCGGGCTCTGGAACCAAGATACAGGCCCAATACCACAGGTTTCACCTCAAATTTCATTTTTCAAAAACCTTTATATTTTTCAGAAAATAATTTTTCCTTAAAAATTCATTTCTCGTACTTGGGACCTTGGAATTCAATTCCAGGCATACGCCCAAGTCCCATATTTCCCTACGGGCCCTTCGGGACTGTCAAATCACGGGTCCGATTCCGTTTACCAAAAACGTTGACTGAAGTCAACTTTATTCAAATTTCTAATATAAAATTATCATTTTAATCAATTTTTCACATAAAGGCTTCCCGGCTACACGCCTGGACTGTGCATGCAAATCAAGTTGAGATAGAAGGAGGTTTTCACGACCTCGGAACATAGAATTATCTAGAAATATATGGGATGACCTTTTGGGTCATCACAGAGAAAAACAACCAAGGGATATAGTACCTTGTGTTGGCAATAAAATAACGCTTGCAGCGTTCTGAGATGCTACTAGGGAATGTTGTACCGTATGTTAGTAATAAAATGAGGCTCGTTGCGCTCTAAGATGCAGCCAGGGGATGTAGTACCCTGTGTTGGCAATAAGATAAGGCTTGTGGCACTGTGAGATGCTACTAGGGGATGTCGTACCCTATGTTGGCAAAAATTAATGCAGCCAAGGCATGTAGTACCCTGTATTGGAAACAAGATGAGGCTCGTGGCGCTGTGAAATGCTACTAGGTAATGTCGTACCCTATGTTGGCAATAAAATGCAACCATGGGATGTATTACCCTGTGTTTGGCAGAAAGTAATGTAGCCAGGGGATGTAGTACCCTGTGTTGGCGATAATATGAGGCTCTTGGCACTCTGAGATGCTACTAGGGAATGTTGTACCCTATGTTAGCAACGAGAAATACAACCAGGGGATATAGTATTCTGTGTTGGCAATAAGATGAGGATCTTGGCACTCTAAGATGCTACTAGGAAATGTCGTACCCTATGCTGGCACTAAAATGCAACCAGGGGATGTAGTACCCTGTGTTTGGCAATAAGATGAGGCTCGTGTCTCACTGAGATGCTACTAGGGAATGTTGTGCCCTATGTTGGCACTAAAATGCAACCAGGGGATGTAGTACCCTGTGTTTGGCAATAAGATGAGGCTCGTGGCTCACTGAGATGCTACTAGGGAATGTCGCACCCTATGTTGGCAGAAAGTAATGCAGCCAGGGGATGTAGTACCCTGAGGTGAAGATAGGGTATTCCCTATAATGAAATTAAAAATAACATGATTACTTGTATATTAGAAGGAAATCAAGGATTTGAGAACTTCACTTGGTGATGTTCGTCCTTCCACGAACTGTTTCCTAAAATTGTTTTGTTCCTGTTCTGAACAAAAAAAGATTCGTTAGTTTTAAAATGGTGGTCAGTTTGTGGCCTTGATCTCTTGAGTGACTTGACCTAGTGTCCATGGCACTTGTTAGAACCACTGGCTCTGTCAATGGTCGTATGAATTACCGGGATATTCTGTCATTACTTCCCGGAGATGTTCTGAGGAGTATGCTTATATGAATATGGAACCTTGAAAGTCGGTTCTGGAGAGTAATGTTTGGAATCATGAACATTCAGTTGTGGATCATTATTAGACTTTTGAGCAAGAGTCGGTTGATGAAAGGTGAAAGTCGGGACAATGGGTACAATAGGTGGGTCATTTCTGAGGGGTACGGTTGGAGGACGTGTAATGGAGGTACTGGGGATAGTGGGAAGGTTAATGCTCGGACTGAATCCGGGTTGGTACAATAGGTTATTTATTAGGGAGATGGGCACTTGATTTGCAACTGACACATTATGAAAATTATCCGAAGACCCTATGGGTAGTGGGGGCGGTGCATGTCCATTCACCCAAGCTTGGTACATCTCTACCAATTGTTGTTTCAGCACTCTTACTTCTTCAACCAGTTTTGTACCTTGTTCGACCAATTGTCTATGGACATCATCATTATCTGACTCATTCTCGCTGTTATTTGCCATTCTACTTTTTCTTTTTGATCTCTGGTTGTAAGGGTGAGTCTTCAGTTTAAACCACAAACCAACCACCTCTGTTTAATTTTATCTTTATAGATGACAAACAACAAATATGTTAGAGTTAGGCATTTTACAAATATTAATCACACATTATATGTCGTGCACCTAATGTCATTTTTATTTCTAAAATGATCTTGGAAGGCTTAATGCTTCATCCCGGCTTATTGATTTATTTCCCCTTGAATTTAACGCTCTTTTTTCTTTCTTTCTTTCATTTTCTCTTTTTTTTATGGCTATGATCGCATTCGATGAGGATTGCCTACATATCATGACGCTGCATGAATCCGACCATTACGTAGTTCAGGGAATCAGAAATCAAGTAAATAAACTAACTCTTATTCTTATACAATTCAGACCATGAATGCTCCTAACAAATAAAATATGTCTTTGGATTTCACTTTTTTTTTTTTTTTTTGTGAAGACTTCTAAAGAAGAAAGAATTTTTTTTTTTTGGAATTTTGAAAGAAAGACTTCTAAATAAGAAATAATATATTTTTGGATTTTTAAATTTTATTTTCAATTTATAAAAGAAACGACATCTAGAGAAAAAGAAAAAATATTTTTTTTTAATTTTGAATTTTTTTTTTCGAAAAAAAAAACTTCTGAAAAAGCATGAAAATATTTTTTTGGATTTTGAGAAGAATATAAAAGAACATATTTTTGATTTTTTTTTTTTTGAAAATTGGGGGCCGGACCCTATGAAGGTTGCCTACGTATCTCACATCCGGTGAGAATCAGACCCGCGTAGTTCGGTTAAAATAAAAAAAGAATTTTGAAAATTGTAATTTTACATACTAAAACCCTTCAATATTTTTTTTTTTTTTAAAAAGAGTACTTTATGAAAACTTGGGGGGATATTTTCTCTTTCCCTCTCCTCTGTTCAATCAATTCTATCCTAAAGCCGTTCAACATTGAATAAAGCCTACCAAATAATGTTACATGTAGCACATAAAGATGAACATGCTGGTCTGAAAAAATTGGTACTTGTCCTAGACGGGCCCGGCTCCTGTGCCGAGTCCCGCTAAGTCAAATGCACATGATGCAAATAAAGCGTAGCCTACTAGGGATATTCATTGTTTGCGGCTTGTTCTTCTAAGTTTTCAAATCCTAAAAGAGATGGTATCTAGACCTGACTTACCCGGGTGGACAACCCGAGCCGAGGAGCGTCAAGCGTCACCAATAGTAGAACAGCACTGGCTAGCTAACGGCTCTCCGGCCTAAACATGTGTGACTAAATCCTTCACCAAAAGCTGGTAGGCTAACTGGCTTTATCTCAAGACAGAAGTTTTGTGATGCTGGTAGGAAAACACAACATAACTACCTATCAGAAGACTCAGAAGGGTGCGAGAGAGGATAGAATTTACATCACAGTTCAAATAAATATTGAAGCGGTAAATAAGCGACAAATAACACATTAGCTCCCAAAAACAATAATATCCAAAACATGATAAAATCCAAATAATAATCAATATACAAAGCTCGAATTCTTATTAATTTCCCCAACATGTCCGTATAAACCCTATTATGATGTTGAGTTAGAAGAGTTTTTCCAATTGAAGTGACGTTTTGAAAAAGGATTATTTATTATTTAGAGTCGCCACTTGGAATTGAGTTTTGGTGTTCCAAGTCACCTTTTATTGAACCCCTTATCAAAAGGAAGATTTGACTCCTAATTCATGGTCTACCAAAACAGAAGACTGAGTAAGAAATTTTGTTGACCGAAGGGAAGGTGTAAGGCACCCCTCGAGTCCCGTGGTTCTAGCACGATCGCTTTATTGACTAATGTAAGGATTAAATTAATTTTTAGCTATTCTTGTATTATATTGATTATGACTTATTTATTATCGCTTAATTAATTTTTATATTTATTTATTAATTGTGTTCACCAAGATGTCGTACGCACACAAGGTACTTCTTTGAAATTAAATGTTGAACCAAGGTACGGAATATACACATGGTCATCACATAATTATTTTTAATTTAAAGGCGTCGAGACGCGGAATGCGCACATGATACTTTTATTATTTAAGCATATCAATCCAAGGTTCGGGTATGAACACAGGTACATCTAAAGTTTTCTAGTATTTATAGTATTTCAATTATTTTGTCTCTTTCATATTCGAGACATTTATTTGTATAATTTTATTATTATTACTTATTGCAACTAGTCTTAAATTAGTTCATGATTCATATTGCTACCTTATAAATATTTTTACTACTACAATTATTTATTCCTTGAAATAGCTAATTCATAACCATTATATGTACTTCACAAAAAAAATATTCTTGTAAATTGGAAAACTTAATCTTCTATCCAAGACAAAATTATTAAATTATTCCTGAACTTGTTTTAAACTTTTATACGTATGAAAAATTAAATACATGCATAAACTTAAACTAAACAGTATTCACAAAGTTAAAAACATATTCACAACATATTCTTTATATGCAAACTAAGTTATAAACTATCAATATGAGAATTATTTTTACTGCTTACCATCTTATTTCCTCCATACACATATATACACACTTAATTGAAAGATTAACTAATTTTGCAATGTCATCATAAGAATTACATAAGACTAGCAAGAATGATATAAATTTTTTTGAAAGATGATTATTAATTAATAACATGATTCCTGAAAGACCTAAACTTAAATATCAATGGAAATATGATTTTAGGCCATGAGTAAGATTTTGGTAATCAAATGTAACTTGGACCGACACACAAACAAATATTCAGTTCACTCTAGTTCAAAAAAAAAAATACTCAAAACAACTCAAAGATACAGAAATGGGAATAAAAAGATCTTTCATGTTGATGATGAAAATTCGAACATTACCATTTTTTTTTTTGTGAAGCTTTTTATAATAAAATCAAAATCACAATCTACTGATTTCCAAAGCTAACAATGCTAATTTTTCTAGAACCTTAAATTCGAAACCGCGAACGAAATCCCGCACTCCGCCTCCAAACTCTTATTCTTTCTTACTAGCACAATTCTTTCTATTTTCCTTTTTCCGTACTTTTCCACCGTCTGCTTCTTTTTTATTTTCGTTGTTACTCTTTCCCTTCCTTTCCTTTTTCTTATCTTCTTTTGTTCTAACTTCTTTCTTTTTCCTTTTCTATGTTACTTCTTTCTTTCCCTTTTTGAATCTTTCTTTTTAGTTCTCCCTCCTTCTGACTTCCTTTCCCCTTTCTTCTTTTACCCTTTTTTTTTCTTTGCCCGTCCTTCATTTTCCTTTTTCCATTGTGCTCTATTTATATGTGAGTGTCTTGTATAGTATAACTTATATGTGAATTAATATTGAGATGAGTGGGGAAGTGGAGAAGGGATGTGAAGGAGTGGGGTGGGGCATGAGTGAACTAGGGAAGTGGAGAAGAGATGTGAAGGAGT
>ML304250.1:0-87490 GCA_005239505.1 Nicotiana paniculata
CTATGAGACTGTCTTGCAGCTTGTCTTGTTAACATGTGCATTGTGTGATTGAACTCATTTTCTGAAAAATTTTAAGTCTGTCTTAAATCTAAGCATGTATATTATCTATTTTATGTGCTCAACTTGATTCTGTTTGCATCCTTCAGTGGTGTCCCTTAGTTAGTCTATTTATTTACTACCTGGTTTCTCTATTAAATTCTTATTCTTAGCCATCTGAAAGCCAAGACTACTTAGATTTTGTCATTTGACCTCCCTAGTATGAGCACTGCTCAGGGTTCATTTGAGACCCTTGTGAACTCTAACACACTAGGACTTGGTCCCTAGTCTCTCCTCTGAAATTATCTTTGGGTTAACCTCCCTAGTGTGAGCACTGCCCTGGGTTCTTGAAGCCCTTGGGAATTCTGACCACTAGGGTCTTGGTTCTATATGTCCAACTTTGTTTTATACCTACTGGGTGAATCAATTGATTTTTGGCTGCCTTATGTCAATGAAGATGTAATTTTGGGCTATTATGAACCATGGGAATGAAGGCCTAGCTTGGTCGGGTGTATCTTTTGGCCTCTTGTAGGCTCCCTATAGTTATTTATTTCTGTGATTTACCCTTTTTATTCTGGGTCTGTAATAATTCTTGTAATAACATTTTGGGATATTATTAAAATTGGAAAAGAGGGTTTTATCTTACACATGCACTGAAAATGGGTAGAAATCCTGCCTATTGGTACTCTATTTTGCTCAAATTGTTTCCTCAAACCTTTTAAGTTATTATGTGTTAGAAATCTTGCCTATAAGTATACTATTTTGCTTAAATGTGTTATTATATTTAAATATGTTCAATTATTATTTGTCAGCAATCCTGCCTATAGGTTCTTTATTTGGTTCAAACGTGTTTAGCTTTTACCTGTTAGAAACCATGCCTATAGGATATTGAATGATTAACATCTCAATGTGCGCATAGGATTCTGTTTACACACTGCCTAACTTATAACTTAGATACCATGTCTATAAGATCTAAAATCAGTTTTAATTACAGAAATCATGTATATAGGATCTAAAAACAGTTTTAATTATAACGATAGAAATCATGCATGTATGGTCTAAATCAGTCTTAATTGTTGACCTGCTCATTTCTTTTAAGAGTTTTCAACACTTTGATAATTATCATTATTAGAAATCATGTCTATAGGACTCGATTAAGCAATTCTAAACATATTCATATGATTACCATTGTTAGTTATTGTGTGAATCACCTAGACATCATGCCTATAGGTTTAATCACTTATGCTTATAATCAGTAGGCAACTACGTAGGCTTTTAGAAATCGTATTAAGAGAAAAGGCTTTTACATATGAAACTGCCTACTTATTAAAATCCAGAATCACATAGAGATCCTGCCTATAGGGTTCTGCAACCTTAACTTATTAAAATCTGCAATTGTCAATGTTAATTAGTTTGCGTGCATTTGTCGCCTAAGTGCAGAGGCCAACTTGAGTCCTTGTTTGCCTATACATGAAAGTCCAAACTATTTGTATGTCGCCTAGTTTTCTCATTTTTGAGCAACCTAAGTTAAGTCTAGAACCACCCGAGATAGAGGTCCAAATGCCTCCTGAACCATAGGCATGGGACGGGTAGTGCACGCGTAGGGTACGATTTAGAATCAACTAGTATGCTTTAGGTAAATAACTTAAAGATAGTAATCGATTAGCAGGAGATGATAGTCTGTGCCCGTTGAATAATATGAGTAACACCCAACCTCGAGGGAGTTACGAGGTATTATTTATGTTGCACGGGGTGATCCTTTAGGCTAGAAAAGTTAGGACCCCCCCCCCCCCCCTTTTTTTTTNCACCGCTTTGGACCTCGAGGAGTGCCTAACACCTTCTCCTCGAGGTAATTTGAGCCCTTACCCGAACTTTGGTGACGCAAACTGGTTAAACCAAAGTTATCTGCAAATAGGTTCCCTAACGCACCTTGAATCCGTTAGGTGGCGACTCTCTCTTTTAACACTCTTCCTTTAAAGAGTTGTCACGTGTCGAAACCTGATTTCATGAGAAAAAGGGGCGTGACAGATGGTAGGCTACAAACCCGTGTTTTAACTGTAGTATTTCACTCTAATTACTGCATTTTACGTGTTTTGAGCTAAATGATAATGAATTACACTTATTACATGTTTTATGCCTTTCAGGAAGTGATTCTGAGTTAAAAAGTTAATTTGGATCTAAATCGAACAAGTTGGAGCTTTGAAGTCTGAGTAGAAGTCCAAGAAATTAAGTCGGGATCATGTTCGGGATCGAGGACCAAGTGCGGATGTCAAAAAGTGGAAAAATATGAATTACTCTGAGAAAACAACACTGTCGCACCACACGGGGCGCTGCAGAGCGTGGCGCGGCTTTGTAACAACCGGGCTTCCTATCAGATCTCACCTATCTGAAGATCCTCACAAGCGCGCGGGCGCAGCATGGGTGTATAAGTTTCTCAAAGTTATTTCTTGTTTTGCCTAGGAAAGGGTAGTTTCGTCTGGACCAGTTCCTACATGGTATAAATACACCAAAAATACGTTTCTGAAGGGACTTTTGACCTGGGAAGATTTGGGAGAGCATTGGAGACTACAAGACACAGGATTCCATCATCTTTCCATCAATTCAATATGGGAGTTTGGATTGTAACGTTAGATTGATATTTTCTTACTCTTTAATTATATTTGTGATGACTTCCTCCATGATTATGGAGTAGTTTTCCTTAGGATTTGTTGCATATGGTGTTTTGATTGATATTTGTGGATTTAAACTCTAGTTCTTTGCTTGAATTCGTTTATGAAGCTTTGAATTGTTGCAACTTTACTCACCAGTTTATTTAATCGAAAGAGGAATATTTTGGTGATTATCTTTGCATTATTTAGTTTGGTTTAATCAGTGATTCTTCTAAGCAATCGAAAGAGCTTGTTAAATTGTTTTTGCTAAATCAGATTAGGAGAATATTCGAGAGACGTTTTTCTGAAGACTAATCTATTAACGCATGCTTGCATATTTTCACAGTGCTTATATTAGTTCACCTCGTAGAGTGAAGATTTAATCTAGATAGGAGTCTTGACTACACGTTTGAGCCAATCATCGAGTGAATTCGTGAGATCATTAGAACATTAGAGTAAATTAAACTAGAGTTGGTTCCGAAATATCTGTCTTGCACCTATCCTATCATGACCCTTATTTCTCACATTGATAAGAAACCGACTTTACTAATCTCTAGTTTGTTGCAGTCAATTGTCAATTGCTTTACTTTAGTAGTTAATCATAGTTCATAATCATTCCAAATCAAGTTTTAATCATCCTAAATGGTAATTAAACCAGAAATTACTAGAGCATTGTTTAAATCATCCCTATGGAGACGATAATTTTACGATACTATATTCGGCTAGCGAGCATCAATTTCGTGTTGTATTTTGCATTCATCAAATTTCGACCGCACTTGCGCAAGTGTATGTGCGGAGTTCCCTACCAGCCTCTCTTTCGCACCTGCAATTGGACGGCTGCACCTATGGCTCCTCATCTACGACCAAGCCTTCCGCGGATGCAAAAGCACTAGAAACCTGAATATTTCAGCCATTTCCTCTAAGTCTATAAATGGTCTGAACATAACCGGAAAAACACCCGAGGCCCCCGGACCCTTTCCAAACATACCAACTAATACCAAAATATAATGTGGACCTACCTGAGGCCCCAAATCACATATAATAACGTCAAAACAACGAATCGCGCCCCAATTCAAGCCTAATGAACTAGTGAACTTCCAACTTAAAACTCATGCCGAACCATATCAAATCATCTCCGAATGACCTCAAATTTTTCATGCAAGTTCAAAATTACACCATGAACCTATTCCAACTCATGTAACAAAAGTATGAACCTGAATCAATAAAGTCAACTCTCGGTCAAACCTATCAACCTTCCAACCCTTCAACTTTCTAACTTTCGCCGAAAAGCACCAAACCAACCTACGGACCTCCAAATCCATATCTAAACATACACCTAAGTCCAAAATTACCATACGAAGATATTGAAACTATCAAAACTCCATTCTAGAGTAGTCTACACAAAAGTCAAACTCTGGTCAACTCTTACAACTTAAACTTCCACCCTTGGGACTAAGTGTCCCCATTTACTCCACAACCTCCCTGAAACCAAACCAACCACCCCGGCAAGTAAATTAACCACAAATACAAATATGTAAATAATCAAATAGGGTAAATAGGGCAAAAATACTCAAAATGCCCGACCAGGTCATTACATTCTCCCCTCTTAAACAAATGTTCGTCTTCGAACGGGTCTAGAATCATACTTGGAGCATAAAAAGGTAAGGATATTTGTTCTGCATCTTCTGCTCGGTATCCAAAGTATCATCCTCACCGGCGGACCTCTCCAATGAACCTTCACTGATGCTTTATTCTTTGACCTTAACATTCGGACCTGCTGATCCAAAATGGCCACCGGCTCCACCTTTAAGTCAAATCCCCATCTAATTGCACCGTGCTGAAGTCCAAAACATGTGAAGGATCACCATAATACTTTTTGAGCATAGAAACATGAAATACTGGATGAACTCCCGATAGACTAGGTGGTAAGACAAATTTGTAGGCCATCTCTTCAACTCTCTCAAGTACCTCAAAAGGACCAATATACCTAGGGCTCAACTTTCCCTTCTTCCCCAACCTCATCACATCCTTCATGTGAGAAACTCTAAGTAGAACCTTATCACCCACCATATATGCAACATTAAAAGACTTCATGTCAACATAAATCTTCTGCCTGGACTGTGTTGTACGAAGCTGCTCCTAAATCAACTTCATCTTCTCGAAAACGTCGTGGACCAAATCAATGCCTACCAACCTAGCCTTCCCAGGCGCAAACCAAACAACTGGAGAACGACATCGCCTCCCATATAAGGCCTTATAAGGAATCATCTGGATACTCGACTGAAAGTTTTTGTTGTAGGCGAACTCTGCTAACGGTAGAAAAAAATCCTATGAACCTTCGAAGTCAATGACACAAGCACGTACCTGTCCTCCAAGATCTAGATAGTGCGCTCAAAAGCCCGTATATCTAGGGATGAAATCTTGTAATCTGCTCGATCTGTGTGCCCAACTCTCATTGCACTGCTCTCTAAAAATGCAATGTAAATTGCGTGCCTCGATTCGAGATAATAGACACAGGCACACCATTAACGTGGACAATCTCACAAATATAATTTCGAGCCAGTTGCTTTGAAGAATAGGTAGTCATGACTAGAATGAAGTGTTCTAACTTGATCAGTATGTCCACAATGGCCCACACTGCATCGAATCTCCTCAAGTTATGGGGAAGTCCAACTACAAAATCCATATTGATATGCTCCCACTTTCACTACGGAATATCAAGCCTCCAAAGCAACCGGCGGGTCTATGATGCTCGTACTTCACCTGCTGACAGTTCAAACACCAAGAAACATACCCAACAATATCCTTCTTCATCCTCCACCACCAACAGTGCTTCCTCAAATCCCGATACATCTTCGCGGCATCCGAATGAATGGAATAGCGTGAACTATGGGTCTCCCTAAGAATCAACTTTTGCAATCCATCCACATTTGGAATACAAATTTGAACCTGCATCCTCAATACCCCCATCATCACCTATAGTAACCTAGTTAGCATCACCATGAAGCACCGTGTTCTTCGGGACAAGCAAGTGGGGATCATCATACTGACGCACCTTGATGCACTCAAACAAAGAAGACTGTAAGACCACGCAAGAAAGAACCCGGCTAGGCTCCAAAATATCCAACCTCACGAACCGATTGGCCAACGCCTGAACATCTAATGCTAACGGTATCTCACCAACTGGAATATAAGCAAGAGCCCCCATGCTCTCATTCTTCATTCTCAAATCATCAGCCACCACATTGGCCCTTCCTGGATGATAAAGAATGGTGATATCGTAGTCATTTAGTATCTCTAACCACCTCTGTTGCCTCAAGTTCAAATCTATTTGATTGTATAAGTGCTGGAGACTCTTGTGATCTGTGAACACCTCGCAAGACACGCCATAGAGGCAATGCCTCCAAATATTCACCGCGTGAACAATGGCTGCAAACTCCAAATCATGTACTAGGTAGTTCTTCTCATAGGGCTTCAACTTACGCGAACCATAAGCAATAACTCTAACCTCCTGCATCAACACGCACACAATGCCAATCCGAGAAGGATCACAATATACTATATAAGAACCCGGTCCCGAAGGGAAAACCAGAACTGGAGCAGTAGTCTTAAGCTTTGAAAGCTATCCTCACACTCGTCAGACCACCTGAATAGGGCACCCTTTTGCATCAATCTAGTCAATGGGACTGCTATGGATGAAAACCCCTCCACAAAATGATGATAATACCTGGCAAAACTGTGGAAATACCGGATCTCCATAGTAGTAGACGGTCTAAGCTAACTCTTAACTGCCTCAATCTTCTTCAAACCTACCTTAATCCCCTCACTGATACTACATGACTCAATAACGTCACTAAATCAAGCCAAAACTCACACTTGGAGAATTTAGCATATAGCTTCTTCTTCCTCAAGGTCTAGAGCACGATCCTCAATTAATGCTCATGATCCTCCCAGCTATGAGACTACACCAATATATCATCAATAAACACATGATGAATGAATCAAGATACGACTGAAATAAATTATTTATCAAATACATATAGGTTGTTGGGGCATTGGTCAACCCCAAAGATATCACTAGAAACTCATAGTGATCATAGCGGGTCCTGAATGCAATCTTCAGAATTTCTGAAGCCCGACTCTTCAACTTATGGTACCCCGATCTCAAATTAATCTTCGAGAATACCCTAGCACCTTGAAGCTGGTCAAACAAATCATCAATACGCGGTAGTAGGTACTTGTTCTTGATTTTAACTTTGTTCAGCTGCCTGTAGTCAATACACATCCTCACAGAACCATCTTTCTTCTTCACAAATAGAACTGGTGCACCCCAAGGCAACACACTGGGCCTAATGAAACCCATATCAAGAAACTCCTAAAGTTGTTTCTTCAACTCTTTCAACTCAATTGGTGCCATATGATATGGAGGAAACACTTCTGGTAAACCCCTCACTACCAGAACTGACTCAACTATAGGAGTATTAGCACTAAATCCCTTACAAATGACAAATATGCTAAGTATGCCTTCTCAACCACCCGTTGAGCCTTCAAATATGAAATCACCCTACTAGGAACATAATCTAGGGAACCTATCCACTCAACCCTAGGTGACCCTGGTATCACCAATGTCACGGTCTTAGCGTGATAATCAAGAATAGAACGACATGGTAACAATCAATCCATACCCAGAGTCACATAAAAATCAACCAAACTGAGCAAGAGTAGATCAACTATTGGCTCACATCCTCAAATGGTAACCACATACGACCGATATACACGATCCACCACAATAGAATCCCCCACCGGTGTAGATATATGAACATCCATAACTAAGGAATCACGAGGCATATCCAAATAATGAGAAAAGTATGATGACACATATGAATAAATGGAACCAGGATCAAATAACATTGAAGCATCCATGTGGCATACTCAAACAATACTTGTGATCACGGTGTCGGAAGCAACTGCCTCTGGCCTGGTTGTAAATACATAGCAACGAGCCTATCCACCACCTGATCGACCTCTCCTCTAGGACCTCGAACTGAATGAGCCCCACCCCTAGCTGGTTGGGCGGGTGGTGTAGCTGCTGGTGGTGATGTCATAGGCTGCAAGTTCTACATTGGAACCCTACTCAAAAGTCTGTGGCAATCCCTCTTAAGATGACTTAATTCCCCGCACTCAAAGCAGCCCCTCCTACGACGAAGTTGTTGACCCTAATAATCCAAAAAAACTGTCTGTGGAACCCTATGCAGAAAGGGAACGGTAAGAACTCTGTGCCAGCAATGCACTAAATGATGACTGAACTGGGTGAGCACTGTATGAACTGTGTCTAACTGAAGAACCACGAGGAACATGACAAGCTATCTCAGCGGGTCTAAAAGGACGACTTCCACTGTAATGTGACTAGCCTCCAGATGAGGAACTACTGAAATCACCTGGACCATGAGGCCTCTTGGCCTCCCGCTCCTCATGCTAAAGCCTGTAAACCTGCTCTAAACATCTAGCAATCTCAACCACCTGGTCAAACCTAGAATCCATATCAGTCTCTTGAGCTAAACTATAATGTAACCATAGTTTGGGCCATCAATGAACCTCCTGGTCTTCTCCCTCTCTGTGGGAACCAACCATATAACATGACGTGTCAAATCTGCAAATATCATCTCGTACTGGGTCACAATCAGACCCTCCTAGAGTATCTCCTCAAACTCCCTATGCATATCCACTCCGCGAGTCTAGGGGATAAACTTCTCTAAGAAGAGAACTAAGAACTGATGCCATGTAAGGTGGCGCTGCGCCAGCTGGCCTGTCTAACTCGTAAGCCCACCACCATCTGTAGGTTGCCCTCGTCAACTGAAAAGTAGTGAAATCAACTCCACAGATGTCCATAATACTTGTTGTGCAAAGAATTTGATGACACCGGTCCAAAAAATCCTAAGCATCCTCTGAATCTGCTGAACTTGGGTGGATCAAGCTTCCTAAAAACCGCTCCAACCTCTATTGCTCCTCATCAGTCATAGGTGGACCAACCTCAGCCCGAGCAGCAACAACTGGCTGAACTGGTAACACCCCCAGTGTTTGATGACCCTGAGCTAGCTGCTCTGGAGTACAGGCCATGGAAGTCTGGGAACCTCCCCCAGCCTGTGAGGTAGTTGGTGCACCTGGGATCGTAACTCCCTGAGCCAAGCTCGTGCACACAGTCAAAATCTGAGCCAAAGCCTCCTGAAGACCAAGAATAATAATAGGAATGAATCTGATGGAGACTTTGTATGCTGCAAATTGTAACATGGAATACAGCTCACCATAAATTCCCCTCAGCAACTGCACATACACGCCCAAGTGACCATCAGAAACATACCTGCACAATAAGTGCAGAAGTGTAGCATGAGTACGTAAATCAATGCGTACGCAGTAAGTATCTAGCCTAACCCCCGAGAAGTAGTGACGAGGGATTGACATCGACACTTACTAATTTTCCAATAAATTAATATAATAAATTATAAATAGATATGAAATATAACAGTAAAAATGGGGTAAGAACAGTAACTAACATAACCCTCCAACATGATGACAACATAAATTTCTCAAATTTCATGTACTATCTCAACAAATAGAAGAAATCAAAGGCTACCTCAAACGGGTAAGGAATATCAACTGCTATCTCAAAAAAATAAGGTATAATATGTGACTGATATATCTCAATCAAGAGGTAAATCGCATGAATATTCGGACTCCAAGCAGTATTACGCACGAGTTATGCCAAGGTCGTACAACCTAATCCAGTATAGTGTGTACACTGGCGGGGGTCGATCGGCCGACGATGTTTGAGCTGGTCCCACTGGCTCAAAAGTATCTAGAACTTGCTCCTAAGTTGGAGTAGCTGGTGGCTATGCAAATGTTGTCCTAGCTGTCGTGCGAACCCCACATCAGCCTCTACCTCGGCCCTGCCTGGTGATACTAGTGCCCATCCACCTAATATGGTTGCACGTGTCCTCACCATCTGTGAGAGAATAGAAGAGCAAAGGTTCAAACTTCGAAGATAACAAATATGCACAACAAGAATGCAAGAAAATGAAGTTTTTTTTCTAATAGTTCGGTAGCCTCTCGAAGATAAGTACAAACGTCTCTGTACCGATCTGCAAGACTCTACTAAACTTGCTCATGACCTGTAGAACCTATGAACCTAGGGCTCTCATACCAACTTGTCATGACCCAAAACCACCAATTGGGCGTGATGGCGCCTAAGACACTTGGCTTGGAAAGTCGAACATAACAAGATGAAACAAATTAAAAGAATTTAACAAAATGATACAAATCTGAAGCCTTCAAATGTAACACAATAACGCCAATACATGATAAAATCTCCTAGAACTGGTAAGTACAGAATCATGATCTCTAAATAGAAATACAAGCATGCAAAGCTAGATAACAATACTGTTCGAAAATATAGTCAACAATACAAATGGAAAGAGATGCAAGACTGCGATCAGGATGCAACACCACCTCGCTCTCTAACAACTGAGCAAGCAACTCCGCTACTGGAGACTTGGTCCGACACCTGGATCTGCACAATTAAGTGCAGAGTGTAGTATGAGTATAACCGAACCTATGTACTCAGTAAGTATCATAACTAACCTCGACGAGGTAATAGAAGAAAAAAATTATAAATATTGCTCGTTATAATCTGTGTAATTCATAAGTTCAAAAAGCACAGAACGATAATGTGATCAAGTCATAAAGCAAAAAAAGGTCATCTTGGTGCACACAATTACTCAAGTACTCTGCTCAATCAATGATCCGACATATAAAGACGATATGCAAGTAAATCAGGTAATAACCAAGAAATTGCAAGTAAAGGTGAAATGCAATAACTAGATAACACTGGCCAAATTTTTTCAGAATTTCCATAATTGTACCAACCACTGATCAGTTTTTGTGAAATTCGTGTGTACACCATCAAGAAGGCACACAAGAGGGTGACCCTAGGGGCATGGCCATATCCACACACTTCACGGATAACTCATGTGCTACACGGACAACAATTGCTAACAATATCAATCGTACAGACAACTCACGTGCCAATAATATCAATAATTGATCCACAAGGACAACTCACGTACTGCACAGACAAATCATGTGCCAGTAATACAAATCCGCCCAGCATGGTCACGGGCTACCAGTCCAGATCATATCACACAGAAAGCAGACATAGAAGAATACATGTACATAATCGATGAATATCAAGTTTCATACTCCTAGACTGGTATAAATGACATGTTATGGTGTAGGCATGTGCAATGTATGCTATCACAGCTCTATCAGACAATTTCATCACGAAATAGCAGTTTATCATGTTCAATCAAGAGAATAACCTCAAATGTGGTACAAATATCTCACAGAAGGGGCACAAATAGAAGAAACATCACAGCATGAATCTTAGTAGTCAAATCAAGGTATATCATAGCCTAAGCACTATCTCGAGCATAAATAATACCCAAGTGCATGCATATGGGCTCAACCCCACACATATGCGCTAATAATAGCACATAGCTATCACAAATAATTCAGGCAACTAGTGCCTCAATCAAGTTTAGATAAGATATTTACCTCAAGCAAGCCAAATCACTCCTCTAATAAGCCCTTCCCGCTTGAATCAACCTTCGAATGGCTCGAATCTAGCTAAAATAACTTAATATCATCAATAAAATTCATAGGAAACGACTCCAAAAGATAAATCTAAGATCTTTAACTCAAATAAAAAAGGCAACCCAAAAAGCCAACCACGGGCCTACACCTCGGAACCTAACCAAATTCACAAATTTCAAACACCCACTCAAGTACGAGTTCAACCATACCAATTTTATCCAATTCCATTCACAAATCAACCCTCAAATTATCAAATCTCCAATAACGTAGTCTAAATCACATCTTTAATTCATGAAAAATAGGTGTAACAACCTATGGGTAATCACTTATCTCTTCAATTTGATGAAAATCACCCTAGACCGAGCTCCACAATTCCAAAAATGAGAAAAACACTCAAACCCTTCGATTATAAAACCCGTCCAGTAATATCGCACTTGCGGCCACTTAACCGCTTCTGCGGAACAATGGCTGCATCAACGGCTTCATCCAAATGCCCAACCTTCCACTTCTGCGGATCGCCCAATACATCTGCGAGTCCGCTTCTGCGGACCCTTACTGCACCTGCGCAAGCGCATCTGCGCACATCCGTTCGCATTGCAGAGTTTCCCTGTGAACCTCTCCTTCGCACTTGCGGCTCCGCATCTACGTCCAAGCCCTCAGCAGATGCGAAAACACCAGAAACTTGAATCCTTCAGCCATTTCCTCTAAGTCCACAAATGGTCTGAACACAACCTGAAACACATCCGAGACCCCCGGGACCCCGTCCAAACATACCAACCAATCCCAAAATATAATGCGGACCTACCCGAGGCCCCAAAACACGTAAAACAATATCAAAACCATGAATCACACCTCAATTCAAGCCTAATGAACTTTCAACTTCCAAAACTCATGTCGAACCATATCAAATCATCTCCGAATGACCTCAAATTTTACATGCAAGTTCCAAATTACACCACAGGCCTATTCTAATTCTCGGAACTAAAATTCGAACCCGATATCAATAAAGTCAACTCTCGGTGAAACCTATCAACCTTCCAACCCTTCAACTTTCCAATTTTTGCCAAAAAGGAACAAACTAACATACGGACCTCGAAATTCACATTCGGACATATTCCTAACTCTAAAATCGCCATAAGAAGCTATTAGAACCAACAAAACTTTATTCTAGAGCGTCTACACAAAAGTCAAACTCCGATCAACTCTTACAACTTAAGCTTCCAACCTTGGGACTAAGTGTCTTAGTTTACTCCACAACCTCCCTAAAACCAAGCCAATCGCTCCGGTAATTCATTTAACCATAAATACACATATGTAAAGCATCAAATAGGAAAAATGGGGCTAAAATACTCACAACGACCGGCCGGATCGTTACACTAAACATGGCACAACATTGCCTTTAGGCATTGCCACCAAACATTTTGTTCAACCACCCCCTTCTTTGTTGGGTGAATGACACAGTTACCCACAAAAACAAAACTATGTACCCTTACCTACCCATTTGTTTTTCTACCCATCAAACTAATTACATTTCCTACTCATAGTAAATTTTATGGGAAATTTTCTCTTCTTTCTCCAATTCTTTTTTTATTTCTATGCTCCTTTTTTTCCTTTTTTTCTTTCTTTTCTCCTTTTATTTTTTCTCGTTTTTTCTTTTTTTTCTTTTTCTTTTTTCTCTTTTTCAATTCATTTATTTTTGCCCAAATCATATTATTGCTATTTTTATCATAATTTATTTCACACTCAATTTTGACTCCTTCTTTTTTATTTTTTGTTCCTTTTCTAATTTCATTTGTCTCCTTTTTTCTTTTATTTTCTTCATTTCTTGTTACTTTTCTAATTTTATTTAACTTCTTTTTCTCTTTATAATCTAATTTCATTTACTTTTTTCACTATTTTTTATTATTCTTGTTTTATAAAATAAGAAAAAATAACTAATATAGTAAATATTTATTCACTTTTTGTAAACC
The DNA here is from genome assembly GCA_005239505.1 of Nicotiana paniculata. Taxonomy (NCBI): domain Eukaryota; kingdom Viridiplantae; phylum Streptophyta; class Magnoliopsida; order Solanales; family Solanaceae; genus Nicotiana; species Nicotiana paniculata. The sequence goes on from ML304250.1 coordinate 13,301, forward strand.
TTTTGTCTTTTTTCTTATTTTTCTAATTCAAATTAAAAAACAGAAATAATATCCAAACGGGTTCTTAGTGGGGGAGTAATGCCAGTTCCAATATGGAACTCCGAAAAAGAAAAGAACGGCGGGACTAATCCATTGGAGTTCCTCCTTTAGACCTAACATTTATGTCTGCTGATTTGCCCGACCGGGCCCAGGCATAAAAGATAGTCAATTCTCTCCGTCAAAGACAGAGCCTAAAGAGAGAGAGTATTGGTTCAGTTTCTAATGCTTACTATGAAGGGAGCAATCCATGAAGAATCAAATAACAATATTGGTAGCCAATAGACTCTACAAAGAAGCCATTAACTTGTATTCCCAGCTCCACTCTTCTTCTTTTGTTCCCACCAAATTCACCTTCCCCCGTCTCTTCAATGCCTGCGCCAAGCTAAAGGCTATTCCACAAGGTAAAATACTCCATACCCATTTTATTAAATATGGGTTCGGCACCGATGTATACGCAGCCACATCTCTTACTGATATGTACATGAAACTCACCTTAGTTGACAGTGCCTTAAAGGTGTTCGACGAAATTCCTCATCCAAATATTGCTTCAGCAAACGCTACCATTTCTGGGTTTTCCCAAAACGGGTATCATTTTGAAGCTTTTCGGATGTTTGGGAGGTTATTTAGTAGTTTAGAGCTTAAGCCGGATTCGGTTACTATAGCTAGTATTTTATCAGGATGTGTGAATAGTAATCATGGCGTCCAAATGCATTGCTGGGCTATTAAGATTGGTGTGGATATGGACATATATGCAGCTACTTCGCTTCTGACTATGTATTTGAATTGTGCTGATTGTGTTTCTGCTACGAGGTTGTTTGAATTGGTTCAAAATAAGAATGTGGTGTGCTACAATGCTTTTATTTCTGGGCTGTTGCAAAATGGGGTGGATGAAGTGGTCCTGAGTGTGTTTAAGGAGATGAAGAAGTCACTAGACGAAGAACCGAATGCAGTGACTTTAATATCTGTTCTTTCTGCTACTGCTAATCTTAAGAATGTGAAGTTTGGTAGGCAAGTCCATGCGTTTATTGTGAAAGTCGAGTTACAATCTCATACAATGGTTGGAACTGCACTTGTAGACATGTATTCGAAATGCGCTTTTTGGTTATGTGCATATGAAATGTTCAAAGAGATGGGTGGCAACAGGAACTTGATAACATGGAATTCGATGATTACAGGAATGATGTTGAATGAGCAAACAGAGAAAGCTGTTGAGCTTTTCGTGGAATTAGAATTGGAAGGATTGAAACCAGATTCAGCTACATGGAATTCAATGATCATTGGGTTTTCTCTGCTGCAAAAAGAGGCTGAAGCTTTTATGTTCTTCAGAAAAATGCTTTCTGCTGGTGTCGTTCCCAGTATGAAATCTATTACTAGTCTTCTGACGGCGTGCTCGTCTCTATCCTCACTCTGTTGTGGCCAGGAGATTCACGGATATATTCTTAGGGCAGGAAACTCCATCGATGAATTTGTTGTCACTGCAATTATTGATATGTACATGAAATGCGGGCAATTTTCTTTGGCACGGAAGGTTTTTGATAAGTTGGAAGTAAAATATGATGATCCAGCTGTGTGGAATGTGATGATTTCAGGGTATGGAAGGAATGGAGAAGGTGAAGCTGCTTTTGAGATGTTCTCTCTGATGCTAAAGGAGAAAGTACAACCAAATTCAGCTACTCTGAATTGCATTTTGTCTGTGTGCAGCCACGTAGGTAAACTAGAGAAAGCATGGCAAGTTTTTAATTTGATGATCACAGATTTTGGCTTAACCCCAACTCTAAAGCAACTTAATATTATGGTTGATCTACTTGCTCGGTCTGGTCAGCTGGATGAAGCTAGAGAACTATTACAGCTCATTCCCAAACCTTCGGCATCTGTTTTTGCTTCTTTATTAGCAGCTTCTGAGCACTACTCTAATGCCAAGATGGGAGAAGAAATGACCAAAAAGCTCTCAGAATTGGAGCCAGAAAATCCTGTTCCCTTTGTAATTTTATCCAACCTTTATGCTAGACAAGGAAGATGGGGCGATGCTGAACGAATCAGAGAAACAATCAATGAAAGGGGACTCGAAAAACTACCAGGCTACAGTGCTGTAGGAGTGACATAAAAAGGAACATCTTTTACATGTTAAAACTGGTCAAACAGACTACTGTTTGATCTTATGCCTGATGTGCATGACACGGGTCTCGCTCTTATTTTTGACTTGCATCACTGCCCCAACATTCCTTGTTCAAGAAAATCCAAAATCGAATGTCAAAGAAGTTGGGGTTCAAAGATGAAGCAAGAGATGAGATCACTAAGTGCAAATCACACAAATACTTGAATAACCTTGGGACTTGTAACAGATCCTGTGAACTGACTTGGAAGCAAGGCAGTACGAAGAGTTGGATCAAGCCACTGTGTTATTGGTGTGACGACCTTCATGGCACCATGTGTTGCCGAAGCAATTGTTTGTGAAGTCCTTTCCCAGTCAGCTTCCTTCAATTAGGATGGGCAAATAGCAATACAAAAAGTAACAGGAAACATCTATAAGCTTATACGATAAAGGTCAAATCATTGTGACGTTGAGTATAAGTTTGAATGTGATTTACTGTGGTCAGTATTTTCTGACTTTTTTTGTCTAGATTAACCACCCGAGTTGTCTCTTAACTGCAAGTGTAGTGTTTAGCTCATCCGTGAGAAAGCCTATCTTGTAATTGCAACTCTACTGATTCTGGAAAGTGTCCAATTTTGTTCTCATTTGCCTGGATATTATTGAATCAGTCTGTCACTTTGGACACCATTAACCTGGTGCAGCGGTGGAAAACCTTGAAATCGGCATCAACAACTTCTATTATCTCAAGATAATAGTAGCTTATCAGTAGCTAAGAATAGCTGGCCCCCTTGGGGGACTGGAAAGGTGGCCAAGCTAGATGTGGGATAAGTAGAAATGCAGCCAAAACCAAATCCCTTTGCATCCTTCAAGAACTGGTTTTATGCCCAATTTTAGCTGTGAAGTTCTTAAGGAATGATATACTGTTCTGATCACAGGTGCTTTGCATACAATATTTTGATTGCACTAGAAAGCCACTCAACATGGAAGCATCCGTGCTGCTGGAATGAAAGGTGACCAGTCGTATTAGCTTATGATGGACCTCACGCTATGTAGGTTATCATGTGTCTCAAGAGGATGACATATGACTGTAAGTTCATCTTAAATTCTCTCCTAAAATTGTAGACTTTTAATGTACTCAAACTAGTCATTAATGTTCATTCTTGAGAGGTTTGTAGGCAAACTGAAGCTCCAAACAGTTAGACGTAAACTCCATTAGTAGGGGAATCTCTGTTGATATGCCAAACCGCTGGAATTTTTCTTCTTCCTTTTCTTTTTTCAGTGTCAAACTGCTGGAATTAAATTGTCTAAGAACAAAGATATGCTTTTGTAGGCCAGCTTGCTGTCGTTTGCTTACAGGGTTCTTGCACTATAACCTTGTAGATGTCCTTGCCAACTTTATGAGCTGCTATCAAAGCATAACTCTATCAGCTCCAGTCAGAGCATTCTCCTTAACCATTCAGTTATCAGCAGCCACACACCTGACATAGACGCAGCGAGACTTCTTGTATCCAGTGCCAGTGCTCCTAGTGAAATATTTGAAATCGAAGCTGAAACATTCACCTCAAATTCTGAAAGAGTTATTGAAAATGTTTAGTGGTTCAAAGATGAAGCAAGAGATGAGATCTGTGAGGGCAATCGCACAAATGACTTATCTTGGACAGAAAGAGTTGCACTAAGCTTTTTTTTTTTTTAATAACTGTAGTGTTCGGGCCAGCTTGTGTGCACTTCGACTACCCCACCGTATACCTGCTATCTCTAACCAGCACAGGTTCCATGAAGATTATCCATGGTGATCCTATGCTTCATGCGCAAAGAGTTGCTACTATCAAGCTCCTGTGCTGCTAGCCAGGCCTGCTTCCGGAACGGTTGATCTTTAGGGTTTAAGTGGAGAAAAGGGAGGGGGGCGCGGTTGTTACATTTGAATGTTGGGACGATCAAAAATGTGTAATATGTAGTTCTAAATTGTCATGTCAACTAAATTGGAATTGAGACGCAGTTGATTGACTAGGATGCAAAACATGTTGGAAAGAAACATCTCCTGTAATTGGATCGACGTCTACTGCATCAAGCTGCCAGTCAGTTGAGTTGCAATCCCGCCATGACTTCCCCTGAATGCTTCAACAATGTCTAGGTCCTACTTTTGGGTCATCTCCATTTTTGCCAATACATAATTCCTTTGACCTACACCATATATCAAGATGTCAAGCCACAAAGTAAACTTTTCAGGAATTCAAAAGAATGAGTAAGCTCAATATTTCTTGGAATTATGAGCTCAACACCATCTACTACTTTTGACTTGAACTATATTTAATTTTGATATATGTGTATATATAAGTATGCACATGTTATCATAAATGACCAATGAATACGATCGGTGGCAGAGACACGTAATTACAAGGGGTGTCACTGGACTCTATTTTGCCTGAAAAAATTATTAAATATATTTCTAAAGGACATGTATCCAATAGGTTGACATTGTTCGAAAATAATGCAAAGTTATCAATTTGAAAGATGAAGCAAAGCATTATGACTCCCCTCTCTCCACAACCCTGACACCAAATCTAACATAAACGCCGAACTGTGATAATAGACCAACACTTCTTGAACAAAACCCTACGTTTGCACTAACTAACTCAAAATTTTGAATCCAAGTTATTGTTAGAGCAAGATAATGTTGGCAAGCAATCCATGCTACAACTTTTCTTATGACAATAAATAACAAGGTTGATCTGATCTTGGAAACCAAGTTCACATACCTGTTTGGTGTGGTGGTGGCAAATTTTGGAAATCAAGGTTTGGACCTTGTTATTTAACAATTCTACCATCACTGAGACAAGTGTAAGGCACTCTACTCTCAATATCAAAAGCGTGGGCTTCAGAACCTATTGTTGGAAGTGGAAGCTTTTTTAAGGAATAAAGCATTTGTCTATCGGAAGCAGACCCTTCCCAGGGGTAAGGCTGTATACATTTTATCCTCTCTAGACCCCATTTGTGGGAATTTACTTGTCATATTATTGTGAAAGAATTTACAATAGGATAGGAACGCACTGGACTCTCCTCTGAATAGTAGAGTTGCACCTAAGACTCTAAAAAGAGGTGGTCCCAAGCGTTGCCTATATGGGTATGACGTCAGCATTGTTTGCAAGTCACGTCAGTGCAGGCGCAGCAGAGCATCATGGTAGTGCTAGCTATGCTCAACTAATAAGGTGAGTCACATTTTATTTCTCCTCTTAGTTTCCGGTGTAGGGCGATTAGTGCTTCCTCCTCCTCACTCTCCAACCATTTTCTGGCTGCGGACAAGGTATACCTTACCATAAATTTTAGGGAACTACCCCATTCCAGCCATTAATCGATCTGAAAAGAGAAAGGGAGAGAGAGAACCCAATTTATCGACAAAGACAAATATTTACTCCATGGACTTGAGCTCTGTTAGGAGTTAATGCATTTTGAAAGATCAAAACAAGATTAAACAATTTACTGATCTTCCTCTGCTAGTAGGGGAGCCAACAATCCAGTTCTATGATTTGCCATCTGGTTTTGATTTAGGTGATTTCTGAGGAAACTGATAATGATGTGGAGAAGCATGAGAACCATTTGGTATTGAGAGACTTGCTGGAGGAAGTTGTCCATTCCTTGAGAATGATCTCTGTGTTCTAAGGCCATCTTTGGTATTTGGGCTAAACCCAACTCGGTCAGCTTGCATGGTCTGAAAATAGTACGATGAACTTGCCATGTCCTTGAGACTTGGTAATGGCTTTAAGGTTTCAACCACTTCACTCATCATAGGTCTGACTTTGGGATCCCGGCTAAGGCACCGAGCAGCCAACTGTGCAGCTTTTTGGGCGCCTTTAATAGAAAAATGACCTTCAAGTCTAGGATCTATCAAGCGGTAAAATCTCCTCCTTTCACCCAGTTGTGGCCGCGCCCATTCAACAAGGTTGTGTTCGCCGTTGGGCCTGTTCTTGTCCATTGATCTCCTACCTGTTATCATTTCAAGCAGAACTACACCAAAACTGTACACGTCACTCTTTGATGTCAGATGTCCTGCAACAAGAGCAGTGCACACACTTCAATCAGTAGTAGGAGCCAATCAGCCAGCTAATGCAAGTTTTAGCCAAAGATGTAAAAAATTTACAAGATTCTTCAACTCGGGTACATGTTTTGGAACAGTAAAAAAAGTATTATTTTATCGGTGGAAAGGCGACCAGTATAAAAAGTGGTTTTTCTTTTTTTGGTTGTGGAAAGGTGACCAGTATAAAAAGCTTTAGTAGCATTTGATGACGTTGACTTGGCCATTCGAGTCGAATGTGCATTAACATTGTAAGAAAAAAGAAGTACCAAGGCTCAGCCTTACCTGTCATCACATACTCCGGGGCTGCATAACCATATGTCCCCATGACACGCGTAGAAACATGAGTTTTGTCACCCTCTGGACCATCTTTGGCAAGTCCAAAATCAGAAAGTTTGGCATTGTAATCCTGATAAAACATGTAATTAGAACAGTGATGATGACTGGAGAGACCAATTTAACAATGTGTTTGAACATACCGCATCCAGCAGAATGTTGGATGTTTTGAAATCACGGTATATCACTGGTCTTTCTGCTTCCTCATGAAGAAAAGCAAGACCTTTTGCCGCACCAAGAGCTATCTTCATGCGGATAGACCATGGAAGGGGCAGGGACCCTGAAGATAAATACATCATCAGCACTAAGTACGCAATAGAACACAAGAAGTTTTACTTCAATAGTACTCATAAGAACATACCATTTGCTCTAGAATTCACAAGTCTAAATGCACCATCACTTATAAAAAAATCAGGCTTCAATTATGAATAAGAGGAAAAGTGAAAAAAATAAAAGCCATCATCTTTTTGTTATACCAAAAAGCACCATCAACATAGAAACCAGTGTACGGTTATTTTTTGTAGGGCAGCACGCTGAACGAAGTATCCCGCATTCACGCAGGGTCCTGGGAAAGGCCACACCCCAAGAAGTGTGATATTTGCATCAATGGTTGATTCCATGGCTCGAACCCGTGACCTATAGGTCACACAGAGACAAGAAAACTTTACCGCTGCTCCAAGGCTCCTCTTCAAGGTTATTTTTTTGTATGAAATCATTTTTTCTTTCCCATGAAAGGCAACCTCCCCTAATTTCCCTTTCTTCCAACCAACTCAGTTAAATTGACCATTACCAACTGCTGAAGCATAGAGAAATTAGGAAATGCTTGAAAGGTATATAGCTTACCATTGCCAATCAACGATCAACGACTTTTAGCAATAGCAGTGCAATGGAAGCTAGCAAGTTAATTGACCAAATTTCCATTGAACAAATACCAACAAGTTTCTAAGAGAAAATGACGCCAAGGATAGATGCCGCATTTAGTGGGGCACAAGGCTTCTCGAGTAGGTTTTTTAAGAGTTCTAGGCTAACTCGATCCAAAAATAAGGTTACTCAATCCAATTATATCTATACTATTTTCTTTTTTAAATTGTTTGATCTGCTTCTAATTAGGATGCTTAAATTGACTATTCCCCCCCTCATATAAAACCTAAAGTCAAAGAATATAATATGATTTTTCGGAACAACTCTCATTATTTACGGCTCTAGCTGCCAAACCCCTTTCTTTTCACCTCCAACCCTAGCCACCACCTCCTTTATCACCATCAGCCACTACCTATATCAGATAGCCAGTATTTACCTTTATTCATCAGCATTCTTGAATAAGAAAAGTTTCCGACAACAAGTGTCCTAGTACAAAAGAGACGAAGAAGATCACGTCAGCCGGAATGATGTAGATTTGACTTCGCTAGGTATTGTTGTTTTAAGTAGGTTTCCTTGCTAATACCAATGAGAATCAGTCGTTCAATCTTGTCATTATAATCTTTATCATCAACTGAGTTCTTTGGCCACTTCATTGTTTTGGTTAGCTGGAAATGAGAGTCCTAGTGCAGCAAGCATTGAGCGTGGCAAAGAACTGTGCTGGCTAAGATCAAGCTTGAGACAAGTAATACAATCTCCAAGCAAGAAGAACTCAAGTCAGAACTTGTAGGCTTGGTTGAGCCAAAGTTCAAGCTTAAAGTTGGTGTTTCGAGTCATTTAGCAGAAAAAAAAAAGAAGGCTGGAACTTCGAGCTAAGGGAACCAAGAATGGTACATGGCAACAATTCCACTTGTTCACTAGAGCACCATAGTTACCTCAATGCACCGTACAAATGATTGAAAGTTTCTTTTCTGAAGAAAATGAAGATGACAAACACCATCACTTTAAATTGATCCAGGAGCCTAACTCAGGGACGTCGAGGAAATGATTGAATCTCAAAGCGGATGATCGTGCTAGCTTGAATTAGTAAATACTAAAAATATTTCCCTAATCAAGAGAACATAACTATGAAGAAGCTGCTCTCAATCCTGCCCGGAAGCAGGAGATTAGCAGCTAATAAATAAGGCATAGTGACTGTTTGACAGGAAGTTGGTACAAAATAATTTAGTCAGGAAAAATCCTCAGCAGATATGTTACAACAAAAACTTGTTAAGAGCTTGTTTCCTTAGCCATTTCGGGTCTTTTGATTAGATTCACACGGTAGTGAATTTTATAGGCATTAGTAGGAGTTATAGCTGTAGTGGATCACGAAAGTGGGTATTGACACCTGACAGGTGCTTAAAGTGGTAATATGACAATCAGACAACTAATATTTTGGTAGTAGAGCTGGAAATATTTTTGATAAGCAGTAGAGCGCAAATTGGCAACCTTAAAAGACATAAGTTGTTTTTACCCCAGTAGTGCGAAATGCATTTCCACATAAAAAATTGTTTCCACGATTATTCAGGTAACAGAAAATAGGAAATACAATTCCATGAGAGAGATTCTATGTCCTACAGGCCCATGTTAGCTTTTGTTTTAAATATAAAGACAGCCCCATGTTACCCTTTTTGACATTCAAATTTTCATGCTCGTGAATTGCATTCTACCATAGAAAATAAGTTTTATTTTAAAATGAGACATCACTTAGTCATATATTATCATCATAGAAAGTTGAACATCACCAATAGAACTCAAGTTATATTCCCAAAAAGTTTGAGAAGCCACGTATCTCTTACTCATCCAAGTAATAACATTACCACTTGACTAAAGCGAGTAATGTTGACAAGGAGACCAGTTATATGCATGAGATTAACATTTGTATTTTAACTTAACCAAGAATGTATCACAAGAATATCTCAATGTGATAAATGAAAGACGATTTTCACAACAGATCTTTAGTAACATTATCGAATATATTAAAGAAATAATTTTGTAAAGCATATTAGAGAAGGGTCAATGACGTACTCCTGAAAAGATGATTTTCCAAGCTTCCTCGTGGCATAAATTCATAAACTAATAGCCTCTGATCATCTTCAATACAGTAGCCAATTAGGTTAACTAAATTTTGATGAATGAGATCGCTAAGATAATTTACTTCGGCCTGCCAAATTAGAATTTAACAATATAAAACTAAAACAAAAATCAAAAAGGACAAGGAAATTTATGAAAATATTTTAGAAATCAAATCAAGAGAGAAGCTGACCAGCCATTCTTTATGACCCTGAAGCCCATCATGATTTAGAGTTTTCACAGCAACAGTAAGCCCTGTCCCGGGTTTGACAGGTGCTGTCCCATTCTCTTCAATCCACCCCTTGAAGACACAGCCAAAACCCCCTTCACCGAGAAGGGATTCTGGTCTGAAGTTTCTCGTGGCCAACTTCAAATCATTAAATGTGAACTTCCGAAGCCGAGAAGAAACTCTAAGTTCCTCTTCAAGTTTAGAGGTAGAGGAGTTACTTTCCGCATTACTTGTGGTCGTTGATGAGATAACCTGAGCAATGGGCTGGTCTTTGCTTGTATCATTTTTGGATTTATTTTCTGCTAATAATGAGTGCAAGAAGTTAGCAACGTTGGCATTAACCATCATATAGGGAAAGAGATTATTTAAGATTAATCATGAATGGTTCTTTGAAGCCCCGTCATTTTTGTATATAATAAAGGGCTTAAACAACTCCGAGGCAGTGAATCAAAATGTTTATGGAAGCCAATATGGTATAACACAAAAGCCAATATGGTATAACACAAATAAGCGTGTATACAGGTAATCCGGCACATCTTTATCAACATTCAACAAAGTCTTAAAGTTACTTATCATTCTGTTTTCATCGGGTTGAGATATTATCATGTTGATTTACCAATTCTTTACTTGGTCTCCGTAAGTCGCAGCCATTGATGATTGAAAAAAACATGAACTGTTAATGTCCAACTAGAAGTTGTCAATGGAAACTAATTATCGAACAAGGCATCAGAAAACTAAGAAGATATCAATTTTATTGCAATCATGAAGGTGTCCTGATTTGCAAACTACTTTTTGCTACCACAAGATTTTGACACTCTCAGTGAATTTACAAGTAGAAAAAGAAAACAAGAAGAATGTAGAAGGAAGATAAGGACGGGGTGCTGATGAAACCAAAATTCTAGTTGGAAGTTGTTTCATTCACCAACTAATTAGCACCTCGCAGTATTCCATGAAATTCTTTAGAGGGTCATGTAGTTACTCTTTTAGTTATAATAGGTACAATGAAGGGGAGCCTTGGCGTAACTGATAAAACAGCAACTTTGAAGGGGACCAGGAGGTCACAGCTTCGAGCCATGGTAATTGCCTCGTGCAAAAATGCAGGGTAAGGTTTGCGTACAATAGACCCTTATGGTCCGGCCCTTCCCCGGACCTCACGCATAACGGGAGTTTATTGCAGTGGGCTGCCCTTTTTTTATAATAAGTGAATTCTATGTTCAATGCTCAACTTAACCTTCTAAACACACAAAAAGGAGAATAATAAAACAAACAAACAAACAAACAAACAAACAAAGCGAGGAAAAAAGCTACTCAAACCAGCATTTCACAGAAACACCAAAATCTACTACTCTAACAGCAAGTGCACTTCAATCACGAGGAATGCACCAAGTAGTTGCACAACTATACTAACAACAGATTTGTTATGTGTTAAACAGGAAACAATATTCAAGGAATTAGGAAAATGGAGTGCATAAATTCAAAACTAGGGATGCAGCTTGTTCAGAGTGAATGAAATAATTACCACAGTTAGTGCTGATGCTAGTGATGGAGCTGTCAATTTTAGATTTTGAGGAAATACAGCTACCAATAAACCTCAACTTAATCCAGCAACTAGTATCCTCTTTTTCTTCATTCTCCTTCTTCTTCTTCTTCTTCCCCTTTGATTCACAAGACTCCACCTTTATACCATCACCATCTAATCCCATATTCCAAAATCCCTAAACTCAACCCAACCCCGCCCCCACAAATAGGCCCAAAATGTCTCCTAACATATCGACCCCTACCAAGAACTGAACCCCAGTTCCCTAAATCACCCAAAAATAAACAACATGGAAAATTTTTGAACCGAATTCTTGCATGACCCAGATGGGCAAAAGGGGTCATAAATATTCTCCCATCTTTGTCAGAGCCAAATCCACAAACCCAAAAAATATACTAATACTACTACTGTACAAGATAAAATAGAGCTTACTTTAATTCAGATCATATTCCCCTTTGACCTTTAAAGCAGAGAACTAACTTGCACCAATAACTGTGCAAACAAAGTTGCTATCAGATTATTCCCACTATGTCTGCTCCCTAACGATAATCAAATATTTTACTACTCAAAAATCTCATATGCTGACCAGTTCTTGGCTCCTTAACGAAAGAAAGAATAAAATAAGTTCTCAAATATTTAAATGTAGAATATATGTTCCTATGTTAAATTTGTATTGCCTGTTTGGCCAAGCCAAATTTTTGAAAGAAAAAAAAAAAAAAAGTATTTTTGAGGAGAAACAGTAAAAATATTTAAGGAAAATATACTTTAAAGTAATTTTTTAAAATTTGGTCAAACACTTATTATTGCTCAGAAATACCTTTTAAATTTATTAGTCAAACACAAATTAATTCTCACCAAAATTACTTTTGAAAAAAAATACTTCTCAAAATAAGTTTATTTTTACAGTTTAGCCAAGTGGACTACCCTACTATTTTCCTTTTAATATATGTGGATATAAAAAAAAATTATTAGGCAGTTTAAAAAATAATATATTTTATATTTAAAAATAATTAAATTCACATAAATATTATGATATATTTAAAACTATAAGTATTTAAAATATTTATTTCTTAATAAACTCTTTACTGAGTAAATTATGTCGCATAAATTTTTCCTCTAAAGAGGAGTAAAATAAAGCAAGAACAACTAAAGCAAAAAAGCAAAGAGAAAATGTAAACAAACAGTGAATTATTGCCGCTCTTATCCTTTTTTTATAATGTAAATCGAATCAAAGACTGGAAAAGCAAATCGAGAGCTGCCTGGAGAATGCGGTCAAGGTAACTTACTTATCTTTGAAATTTGAATTATGAAATTCTTTTCCTTCCTTCAAAAGTATAAAAATGATTTCCATTCTAATATTTTTTATTAACATTAACTTCCATTTTTGTCGCTTACATTTTTCATTGTTTTGGCACTGTTATCTACTTTTATTTCTATAAAAATTATTCTTATTTGGTTCTCATAAAGAGTGAAACAATTATATTCATTCTATAGGGGCCAGAGGCAGACTTATATTGCAGGCAGGGTTACCGACACCCACAAAATTCGGTAAAATTATATATATGTTTGCTAATATTTTTTTAAAAATAATTAGGCCTCCGTACCAGTCATTATAAGCAGTGATAAATTTATATTGAATGTAATGGTGCTCTGTGATTATGGAATCCTGGGTCCACCTCTAATAGGGGCGGATCTACTAACAGCTTGTTTGGATCGTCGTTACCTATTGTATTGTGTCGTATTGTTACTTTGAATACGATGTTTGTTTTGGTTGTTACTTAAATTTTATTGTATCGTTATCGTTAAATTTATTGTTACGTAACGATGAAATGTGTCACTTTACGTAACGATCAATTTGCCCAGATGCTCGTGTTTGAATCAAAGTCAATATACTCTTATCGTTTTATCCTTTCAGTTTTAGGCTTTTCATCCGTAGATACTTGAATTTTCTGAGCTTCAATTTCAGACTTTTCGGCCTCATTATATTTTCACCTTTATATTTCCTTGTTTTTCTTTACCTTTTAAGTATAACAGTATACTTTTCATTTTTTTGAGCTATAGAAATCAGTTCTTTAATCAAATAACCATCAAAATTTCAAAATTCAAACTCATACACAAACAATTTCTCTCCATACCTTCTGCCTTTTCAAGTCCCCTATTTGTACTATGTACATATTTCTATTTTATGTTATCATTTCTATTTTAGTTTATCCTAACTTTCTTTTGGTTGCTCAATTAATTGAAGAAAATGAAAATTAAAGGAAATTTAAGACTTTCAGCCTCATATATTTTCATTTTTATATTTTCTTATTTTTCTTTATATTTTTAAGTATAACAATATCCTTTTCATTTTTTTGAACTAAAGAAATTAGTTCTTTAATCAAATTGTTTACCTCGAAATACGAGTAACAATTAAATTTGTAATGTGGTTATAAGGATACGCGATCTAATTCAATGTTAATTGGTAAATGACTAAGTAAATAAATGAATTAAACGATTAATATGGATCGAACCTGTATGATTGCAAGGTTTCAGCCTCGATCTGGATTAGACTCGAGAACGGTTTGCCAAGAACAATAAGAATAACAATGATAACATGAACAACTCAAATACAAAGAGTTAACAGTAAATAAAAGAGTGTTTGTATTCAGCAGTGTGCATAAGAGCTTGAATGTGATGATAATTATGATAATGAATGCCTTACAAATGAATAGGGTTCCTCTTTATATAGTAGAGGAATCCTAAATAAGGAATGACTCTAATTGCGGAAGTAAAGTACATGATTGCCATTACTAATGGCTAATAGCTCTACCTGCTCCGAGATTCTCGTCAGGATTGATGATTGAGCGTGGATATCTCGGGATTCTATTATCGTGGTGCCGACCTAGTCTGGCCCCGATCCGGTCCATACATTTCTCGAGTCCGGACTTACTTCGATGCAAGCGTGCTTTCGAGGCGTGCCCCCGAGCCCGTATAATCGAGTCTCTCAATTTTACCGTACATAGATAGTCCCTGTATTTCTTATATTGGAAGAATAAGAAACGATTTGAATCCCGATTTCCCGATACCTTGGTCAAGAAGTCGTCTTCGTGACGTCAGCGGTAGATGTGACCAAAATGTCCCATCGGCTTGGTTCCCAAGAACCATTAATTCTTGTCAGCCGTTGGTTGGCCACTAGAGACGTTGAACCATCGTTTGAAATCTATAAGTACCAACTTCCTCATTGATTTCAAACTTTACTTTGCTTCAAACTCTTCCCTTGCTTTGATCAAATCTCCCATCGTTCAAACTTTTCTTGTTTCCTTTAATTATTTCGCCAGTCTTATTCTTACTTTCCACCTCTGTTGTTTATCACCATGGCTAAGACTTCTAAAGTAGTGTCGCGGAAGGAAGGAGCCTCCTCCTCGAAGTTGGCCGGCGACAGAACGCTAGTGGAGCCACGTGTAGAGGAGTGTGTTCCCGGGCCATGCAAACTGACCTCCGAATTTAAGGTGGACAGGCCTCCTTCAGTTCCCGGCCGGTGTGAGCCCATGTCCCGTTATATTTGCTCGATATTCTGAGGATGATCTCAAACGAGTGAAAAAGGACTGCAATTGGGATGACAAAGAAATGGTGACTTTTTCGTCTGATGGGGATATCACCACTGACGTGAAAGGGTTTTTGAGTGTTTACACTTACCCTTTCACATTGGGGCCCATGTACCCGATTATACTTGACTTTTGCCGCCAGTATCGAGTAACTTTGGGGCAGGTTCATCCCTCTTTTTGGTGCATAGTGTCTTGCTAAGATTCTTCTCGAGCAAAATCGAGGGAATGCCTTTCACCCTCGACTCTATCAAGATGGTTTGATAAAGCTCCAGCGTCGGGCTACTAAAATAGTATTTTCGAGCATAGATGAAGATAAGGACTGGGGCTGGATGGGTCGATTTGTCCGAGTTAGGACCTCTGATTTAATTCATGTTGAGAAGATGTCATTCCCCGAGGAATGGAACACGAAACATAAGTCCGGTCTTCGCTGTCGGCGTTTGATTTCTTGTTTGATAAATTTCCCTTTTTGATATGTATTTCATTTCACGGTGCAGCTACCGCTTGGTTCCCTGGTGCTATCCCAAACCTCAAAGACTGGGTCCGCCAATTAGCCTCCATTTCCTCATACTCCGAGCGTTGCTTGCGAGATTTGGCCAAAGGCTGATGGGAAGCTAAGAATCATGGTGAGATCCTCTGTCTATGAGCTGACATCTTTCCGTAGGGGTACCATTTTTTAACCCATTCTTTTCGTGTAGGTCTTGGAGAGCGCGTAGCCATGAGGCCATCCCCGCCTGGTGAAGGGGTAGTTCCACAACCACCTAAGGAGAGAAAAAGTCGAAGGCTTTCACCCTTTAATACCCTGAAGCCCAAGAAAAGCAAGGCCCAAAAATCGAGGGTCGATACCGTTATCTTGCCTGCCAACGCATAAGATGACGATGATGACTGCATTTTGATAGCCCGCGAGAGGGGGAGCACTGCAACTTCCGAAGTCGTCGAGCCGGCAGTGAATGAGCTGATTCGTTCTCAAGTTGGGGGGGACCTCGGATGAAGATGTACGTGAAGTCCCCGAGCCATCGATCGGTAAGGAAGTTCCTTGTTGCGCCAAAAAATCGGTGGATGCTCCTAAAGGGTCTAGTTTCGAGGCCCCTAGAAGAGGGGAGAGTGTCCCGAGCGATTCGTTCGGGGCAATAAATATAGATTATTCACCTCCCGGCCTCTCATTTTCCGAGGGGCAGTTCCGAGATACTCAGGTTATGAAAACTCCATATGCGGATCTAGGCCATGAAGGGGGCGACATATTTTGGGATTGTTTTGATGGGCTCGAGGACGACCCCGAGCCAGACGTGTCACTTTTTTTCAATGAAGCTCAGCGCCTTTTCAAACGGGTAAGTATTTTTTCCCTTTTTCACTCGCGCGCACACATCTTGTTCGTGTCTTTTCAAGACTAACTCTATCTTTCATGGGCAGGCTTTGGTGCTTCATCGAGAGGAATCTTTCAAATCTCAGATGCAGCTGACCCGATGTGAGGCCAAGCTCAAAAAGCTCACATAGGAGAGGGATGATCTGAAACTCCTATGCTCGAAAGGAGAAGGAAATTGTGGTCATTCGAGCAGAACTTACAAGGGCTCGTGTGATGACCCAAAGAGTCATCTTATAAATTAAGACTCTGTTCCAGGCTCATTAGCCTTAAAAGATTAATTTTATTTACCTCGATTTGCATGCGCAGTCTAGGCGTGAAACCGGAAAGCTTTTATGTGAAAATATGAGAAATAGTAATTTTTGAATTTAAAATTTAGTTTTAGTTGACCTTGTTCACCATTTTAAGTAAACGGACCAGGATTTATATTCCGACGATCCTAGGAGGTCCGTAGTAAAATCTGGGACTTGGGCATATGCCCGGAACTGAATTCCGAGGTCCCTAGCCTTAGAAATTAATTTTTGAAAGAAATTGTTTTGCTGGATTTTTAATAAAATGAAGAAATGAATAATTATTTGAAATCGTTGGTATTTGGCCCGTATTTTGGTTCCGGATCTCGATACAGGTTTATTATGATGTTTAAGTCCTACCTGTGCAATTTGGTGAGAATCGGAAATTATTTGACGTAATTTGGACGTCCGGTAATAGTGAAAATAAAGTGTTCTTGAGAAAAATCATGAGTTTTGAGGTTAAATTCGTAGTTTTAGATGTTATTTTCGTGATTTGATCGCACGATCAAGTCCGTATGATATTTTTAGCCTTGCGTGAATATTTGTTTAGAGCCCCGAGGGCTCGGGTGAGTTTCGGGTAGGCTTCGGGATGTTTTGAACTTGTAAAAAAATCTGGTGTCATAGATGTGCTGGTGTGCCCGCACCTGGGATCCTTGAGCCGCAGGTGCGACCAAGCCTGGGTTCCCTATGTCCGCAGGTGCGGACCCTTATGCATAGGTGCGCGACCGCAGAAGCAGTAATGTAACTGCAGGTGCGGCCCCAAACTACCCAACCCTATTTCGCAGAAGCGGAAGATTTCCCGCACGTGCGCAAGCGCAGGTGCGACCCAAGCACCGCAGGTGTGAGGGTCGGGCAGTGAGTTCATATTAATTAGAACTCCAATCTTTTTCTTCTTAATTAGAACTCAAGTCTTTTTCTTCCAAAATCATAGGTATGTATTCATTAACTCTTCTCTTTCAATACCCAATGTTTTTCATCACTTTTCAATCAAAAATCAAGAATTTTCATGGTAAAAATTGAGGGTTTGGGTAGAATTAGTGAAGTTCATAAAAATCAAATTTTGATCTTGAATCGGGGTCGTATTTCGAAACTAATTGCATATTCGGGCTCAGAGGTAAATGGGTAAACGTAATTTGGTCTGAATCCCGAGTTTGGACCAAGCGGGCCCGGGGTCGGGTTTTAATTTTTTTTTTGAGAAAACTTAGGAAAATCATAAATTTTCAGTAAAGTTACTTCCTTTAGCCTTAGTTAATGACATTGAGCTAATTATGATTAGATTCGAGCGGATTAGAGAAAGATTCGAAAGGAAAAGCGGTAATTGAGCAGTGAGTGGCCTGCGAATTTGAGGTAAGTGTTTGGTTTAACCTTGACTTGAGGAAATAGGAATCCCCAACTAAAATGCTATGTGAATTCGCATGTGTGTGGTGTATAGGTGAGGTGACGAGTATCTATGCACCACCAAATGGTCTGTTAAACATGACTCATTCCCCGTTTCTAATTATTTGCTACCGAACTTAATTATTTCATGATCATTGAGGTTTATATGTCTATTTGGATTCATTGATTTATTTTTAAGTATTGCTTCAAGAATTTTGGAAGTGTTGGTTGTTCTCTTGGTTTTGTGATGTTACATAAGGATTGAGCTGGATGTCAGTGATACGATATGTATAAAAGTTTCGGTTGGTTTCGTTGTGAAATGATAATTGATGAAGTTTATGAGTTTTACAGTTTTTGTTTACAATTGTTGATATAAAAATGTTGTGAAAGGATTGGCCTGAATTGTGAAAGTTTTCGTAAATAAACTGATATGATATGTCTGGTGGGAGTGTGTTGCACACCACAACAAGGAGAGATAAGGGTGGACAGGTGGGATCGGGTTGCACGCGAAAACAGTAGAAATAAGGGTGATATATATATATAGGGAGGATCAATAAGGGTGGACAATTGGGAGCGGGTTGCGCGCCGCAGCAAGGAGCGATACGGGAGAATACTTATGTTTTACTGATTTTCAAAAATAAGGATTTGAAAACTTCGGTTTTATTAAAACGATTTTCATACTCTGATTTTATTGTGATTTAAATTGAAACTTAAAAATTTTGAGGAGTTGATTATAGTTGATATCTGAGAGGAGTTATCCGAGTTGTTTTTTTATTTACTGTGGCAAGTTACTGGTTATCGAGTTTATTATTATTATTTCTTTCATGCTTTATTATATATATTGTTCACAGGTTTTGTTGTAAATGTCCCGCCGTAGCCTCGTCACTACTTCGTCGAGGTTAGGCTCGGCACTTACTCAGTACATGGGGTCGATTGTACTGATACTACACTCTGCACTCTTTTGTGCAGATCCAGGTACCAGCCAGAGTTAGGAGATCTTAGTAGCTGCACATTTTTGTTTGAAGACACGAGGTAGATTTGCTGTCTTCCGTAGATTCCTGGAGTCTTCTCTTTACTTTATAGACGTTGTTTTATTTCTTTCAGAACAGAGATATTTTCTTTCAGCCCATTATTTGTAGTATTCTTAGTGGTTCGTGAATTGTGACACCAAACTCTGGGGTAGTTTTCTAGTTATATACTTAGTTCATGGTTCGGCTTATTATTGACCTTTATTAGTATTCATTTTAAAATTATTTCATTGTGTTTAGTTAAATATTCAAAGGAAAATGGTTAATTAAATTTCTAACATTGGCTTGCCTAGCAAGTATTGTGTTAGGCGCCATCACGATCCCGTGGGTTGGGAATTTGGGTCGTGACAAGTTGGTATCAGAGCACTAGGTTGCATAGGTCTCACGATTCACGAACAAGCTTGATAGAGTCTGAAGGATCGGTACAGAGACGTCTGTACTTGTCTCTCAGAGGATATGAAGTTAGGAACAAACTCAGCTTTTATTTCTATTCTATCGTGCGATTCTTGGTATCTCAAATACTGATTGAACTCTTCTACTCTCTCGCAGATGGCGAGAACACGTGCTTCTTCTTCCGCTGACCAACAATCCGATCTTCCAACAGCAACAACTCATATTAGGGGTCGAGGCCGAGGCCACGTCAGAGGTCGAGGTAGGGGCAGGACTCAGCCCGTTGCTCATATTGCAGCCTCAGCTGCGGAGCCCCAGATTGAGGTTTATGGGGGGGGGCTCCAGCTCAGACCGTTCCAACTGGACCAACTCAGGTCCCAGAGGGATTTATTGCTACCCCGGTGCTTCAAGATGCTTTGGTCCGATTAGTGGGCCTTATGGAGAGTGTAGCCCAGACTAGCGCACTCCCTGTTGCAGCAGTCGTATCTTAGGCTGGAGGAGGGGTCCAGACTCCTGTTACCCACATATCAGACTACTCCTCAGATTCAGACCCCAGCAGCCAACCCAATTGTGGTAGTTCAGACAGTTGTTGCAGCCCCGATTGCTGAGGGGACAACTATGACTTCCGATGCTTTGTGGAGATTGGACAGGTTTATCAAGCTTTTCCCTGTTCACTTCAGTGGTGCTACTTCTGAGGATCCTCAGGAATATCTGGACAGTTGTCACGAGGTTCTTCGTAATATAGGTATTTTGGAGACCAATGGGGTCGACTTCTCCGCGTTTAAGATGACTGGTTCCGCCAAGAAATGGCGGAGGGATTATTTGTTGACTAGACCAGCTAGGTCACCTGCTCTGACTTGGGATCAGTTTTCTCACCTCTTTTTGGAGAAATTTTTGCCTATCACTATCATAGAAGAGAAGCGTCGTCAATTTGAGCGTCTTCAGCAGGGCGGCATGACAGCCCAGTATGAGAATCGCTTTGTGGATTTGTCTCGGCATGATATTATTTCATTGCCCACAAAGAGAGAGAGAGAGGGTTAGGAGATTTATTGAGGGCCTTGCCCAGCCCATCAGGTTGCAGATGGCTAAGAAGACAGGGACTGCGATTTCATTTCAGGATGCGGCCAATGTGGCTAGGAGAGTTGAGATGGTTCTCGATATGGGAGGTCAGGGGTCAGACAAGAGACCTCGCCATTCCGGTAGATTCAGCGATGCCTCGTCTGGAGGCGGAGATACTCAAGGTAGAGGACATTTTTCCAGGCCGTTTAATCTAGCATTTCAAACGTCCCATGGTGCCTCAGGTGGTCGTGGCTCTTACTTGCCTTATTCTGATCAGTCAGCCCCGGTCAGAGTACCTCCTCTTCAAGGTTATTATCGTGGTCAGCCAGTTCGTCAGGGTCATCCTCAGTATCAGGATGGGTGTTATGAGTGTGGTGAGTATGGGCACATTCGGAGATCTTGTCCGAAATTTTTGGGTAATCAGCCTCAGTACCAAAATTCTCATGCTTTAGTTCCGGCGCTAGCTGTAGAACCACCTGTGCAGCCAGCCAGGGGTAGGGTCCAGGTAGTCAGAGGTAGAGGTCAGAATGTTAGAGATGGAGGTCAGTATGCTAGAAGTGGAGGCCAGCCTGCTAGAGGTGGCGGCCAACTCGTTAGAAGTAGAGGACCACCTGTCAGGGGCCCTCCCGGTGACGCAGTTTAGGGTGGTGGTGCCCAGCCATGATTATATGCATTTCCATCCAGACCCAAGGTGGAGTCCTTCGATGCAGTTATCACAGGTACCATTTCAGTTTGTAATAAAGATGCTTCAGTTTTGTTTGATCTGGGGTCTACTTATTCTTATGTGTCATCCTATTTTGCCTCGTATTTGGTTGTGTCCCGCGATTCTTTGAGTGTCCCTGTTTATGTGTCTACGCCGGTGGGGGATGCTATTATTGTAGATCATGTATATCGTTCGTGCGTATTTCATTATTGAGGGTCTTGAAACTAGTGTAGACCTTTTGCTTCTTGACATGGTCGATTTTGATGTCATATTGGGAATGGATTGGTTGTCACCTTATTATGCCATCTTGGACTGTCACGCCAAGACAATTACTTTATCTTTGCCAGGATTGCCTCGATTAAAATAGAAAGGGACTCCTGGTCATTCTCCCAGTAGAGTGATTTCTTATGCCAAGGCTTGACGCATGGTTGAGAAAGGATGTTTGGCTTATTTGGATCATATCCGTGATTCTGATGACGAGGTTTCTTCAATAGAGTCAGTGCCTATTGTTCGGTAGTTTCCCGAAGTGTTTCCTGCAAACCTGCCGGGGATGCCACCCGACAGGGATATCGATTTTGGTATTGATGTTTCCCCGGGCACTCAGCCCATTTCTATTCCTCCATACTGGATGGCCCCACCAGAATTGAAAGAATTGAAAGAACAATTGCAAGACCTGCTTGATAAGGGTTTCGTCAGGCCTAGTGTCTTGCCCTGGGGTGCGCCGATTTTGTTTGTAAATAAGAAGGATGGATAGATGAGAATGTGTATAGATTATCGGCAGTTGAATAAAGTTACTATCAAATATAAGTATTCATTACCGAGAATTGATAATTTATTTGATCAACTTCAGGGTGCCAATGTGTTTTCGAAAATTGATCTGAGATCGGGTTACCATCAGTTGAAGATCAGGGCGTCCGATGTTCCTAAAACAGCCTTTCGAACAAGGAATGAGCACTATGAATTTTTGGTGATGCCTTTTGGATTGACTAATGCCCCAACAGCCTTTATGGATTTGATGAATCGAGTTTTCAAGCCTTATCTGAAATCCTTCGTAATTGTGTTCATTGATGATATTCTTATATACTCCCGCAGTTGGGAGGAGCATGAACAACACCTCTATATAACACTCCAGACCTTGCGGGAAAATCAGTTGTATGCAAAATTTTCAAAGTGTGAATTCTGGTTAGATTCAGTAACTTTCTTGGGTCACGTCATATCAACAGAGGGTATTCAGGTAGATTCTAAGAAGATAGAGGCAGTCAAGAACTGGCCTAGACCCACTTCAGCCACGAAAATCAGGAGCTTCTTGGGTTTGGCGAGATATTACCGTCATTTTATGGAGGGGTTCTCGTCTATAGCAGCCCCGATAACGAGATTGAATCAAAAGGGTGCCCCATTTAAATGGTTGGATGAGTGTGAGGCGAGCTTCCAGAAGCTCAAGACAACCTTGACTTCAGCACCGGTATTGGTGTTACCCTCAGGTTCAGGATATTTCACGATATATTGTGATGCTTCCTATGTTGGGTTGGGAGCGGTATTGATGCAAGAGGGCAGGGTGATAACATATGCGTCTCAGCAGTTAAAGATTCATGAGAAGAATTATCTTGTCCATGACTTAGAGTTGGCAGCCATTGTTCATGCATTGAAAATATGGAGGCACTATCTTTATGGTGTGCCATGTGAGGTTTACACGGATCATCGTGGCCTCCAGTACTTGTTCAAGCAAAAGGATCTTAATTTGAGGCAGAGGATATGGCTAGAGTTATTGAAAGATTATGATGTCACTATATTGTATCATCCAAGAAAAGCCTATGTGGTGGCTGATGCATTGAGTAGGAAAGCAGTAAGTATGGGCAGCCTTGCATGTATTCTAGTTGGTGAGAGACCGTTAGCTTCAGACATTCAGACATTCAGACATTGGCTAATTAGTTCGTGAGGTTGGATATTTCGCCCAGCCATGTTCTAGTTTGTACAGTTGCTCGGTCTTCCTTATTCTAGCGTATCAGAGATCGACATGATGATAACCCGCACTTGATGGTCCTTAGAAACCGTTCGGCACGGTGGTGCCAAGAAGGTTACAGTTAGAGATGATGGTTTTTTGAGGATGCAGGGTCGTATATGTGTGCCTAATGTTGATGGCCTTCGTGAGTTGATTCTTGAAGAAGCTCACAGTTGTAAGTATTCTATTCACTCGGGTGCTGCCAAGATGTACCAGGACTTGCGACAACACTACTGGTGACGAAGGATAAAAAAGTATATTGTTACTTCAGCAAATAGAGAGTCCTGAGCGGAAGTTGGAGTGTATCACTATGGACTTCGTTGTCGGAATCCCACGGACTCAGAGAAAGTTTGATGCCGTTTGAGTTATTGTGGATAGGTTGACTACATCAGCACATTTCATTCCAGTGGCAAGTACTTACACTTCGGAGCGGTTGGCAGAGATATATGTTCGAGAGATTGTTCGCCTTCACGGTGTGCCCGTGTCTATTATTTCTGATCGAGATACGCAGTTTACCTCGCACCTTTGGAGGGCAGTTTAGTGAGAGTTGGGTACCCGAGTTGAGTTGAGCACAATATTTCATCCTCAGAAGGACGGGCAGTCCGAGCGTACTATTCAGATTTTAGAGGATATGCTTCGCGCTTGTGTTATTGATTTTGAGGGTTCTTGGGATCAATTATTGTCGTTAGCAGAGTTTGCCTACAATAATAGTTATCAGTCGAGCATTCAGATGGCTCCCTATGAGGCATTATATGGTAGGCGGTGTAGATCGCCAGTTGGGTGGTTTGAGCCGGTAGAGGCTCGGTTATTGGGTACAGACTTAGTTTAAGAGGCCTTAGATAAGGTCAAGGTTATACAGGAACGACTTCGTGCAACTCAGTCTAGGCAAAAGAGTTACGCCAACCATGAGGTTCGGGATGTGGCATTCATGGTTGGAGAGAGAGTATTACTTCGGGTATCGCCCATGAAGGGTGTCATGAGATTTGGGAAGAAGGGCAAGTTGAGCCCTAGGTATATTGGACCATTTGAGATTCTTGATAGAGTGGGGGAGGTAGCTTATAGACTTGCGTTGCCTCCAGTGTTATCCTCTGTTCATCCGGTATTTCACGCATCTATTCTCCGAAAAATATCATAGTGACCCGTCCCACCTGTTAGATTTCAGCTCTGTCTAATTGGACAAAGATTTGACTTATGAGGAGGAGCCGACATCCATTCTAGACCGGCAGGTTCGTCAGTTGAGATCAAAGAATTACCCTTCAGTTCGAGTGCAGTGGAGAGGTCAGCCTGTTGAGGCAGCTACTTGGGAGTCCGAGTCGGACATGCAGAGTAGATATCCCCACGTGTTTTCTAGTTCAGGTAATTTTCTATGTCCGTTCGAGGACGAACATTTGTTTTAGAGGTGGAGATTGTGATGACCCAAAGGGTCATCTTATAAATTAAGACTCCGTTCCAGGCTCATTAGCCTTACAAAATTAATTTTATTTACCTCGATTTGCATGAACAGTCTCGGTGTGAAACCAGAAAGCTTTTATGTGAAAATATGAGAAATAGTAATTTTTGGAATTTAAAATTTTGTTTTAGTTGACCTTGTTCAACATTTTGAGTAAACGGACCCGGATCTATGTTCCGATGATCTCGGGAGGTCCACAGTATAATATGGGATTTGCGATCGAAATAAACCCTTGGGCTTTTATTTTTCCGGGGGCAAGTCCTCGAGTCACGAAACTCATTTGAAGTTTGTCTTGGGGACAACTTGTTTCGAACTGACATATGAGTTATCTCCAGTAGCGAAGCTCGAATAATTTTATAGGATAGAGTAGGGCCCTTAGGTTTTATCAACGATTATTAAGATTTCGAGCTCGAATTGTTTGTTTAAGCTCGTTATAACAGACCCTTGGGTTTGAATTGAGTGAGAGTGTGGTCTCGATCTTTAATTGTATTGGCCTTTTGGATCATGATATCGGCCTTTTAGGCTCTTTTAGGTTGGCCCTTAGGCTCTTCAAAGTTGGGCCAGTTTGGCCTCTAAAAGCGGCTTTTCCCCTCTTCGGCTAAAAGAGTTAGTGAAAATTTCTTATGACTTATCATATATTTTTTATACCCATTGGATTTTCCGAGGGTTCGATGATCGGAACCCAGGTTTTCTTAACCTTTTTGTGTTGAGACGATTTAACATCTCGAAGGCTGATGTTATCGAAGCCTTTGAATCATTTGGGGGCTGATTTTATCGAAGCCCTTATTTATTTTCTTTGCCGAGGGTAGCCTTATTTAACCGGTTTTTCAAAGTATTTGAAGGCCTTTACTTTATGGTGTAAGTCGGACATCTCCGAGCCGCGTAATTTTTGTCGTAGACGTTTTAGACCACTGTAGTCTTTAATAAGGACGTAACCTTCGGGTATGTCTCTTGGACTTGTTTCCTGATAACATTTCGAACTTGTTCGAAATGATAGTTCCCGAGTGTGATGGCCTTGGCCTGTATATTGGGGGGTGCCTCTTTGAGGTCTTATAAATTCGAACTTTATATAGCTCGAGTAAGTAGTCCTCGAGTGTTCGAGGTTGCACTCGGCCCTTGAGCCATTTTTCACAAGTGCTAGTTTTGCGCAATATATCATAAGTATACGACTTGTATAATAGAAATTCTACTTCGAACACGACATGTTTGGGAAAAAGAGAGAACTTCTTTGTATTATTCATACATGCGTACATGTTTTGTTATCGGGACTTGTCTATTCTATATGGACATGGTTCATTCGACCGTTTGGCCCATTACAAAACTTTTCCTATCGAGACCCGTTTACATAGCATCTGAGGGTGATGCCACCCAGTATTCGAGGTTGATTGCAAAGAAGACTTGGATGCTGTTGAATCATCCCCAGGTAGCACATAGTTGTTGCCTCGTTAAAAACCTCACCGGAAAAACCCATTTGAGATAAAACCGGTTTAAGCAAAAAAGAGTGCAACGCGTACTTTAAAAACTAAGGTCTCTATTTCTTGGGCTGGGTACCTGCAATAAGTTAGTTTCTTATATTTAAGTAAATGAAAAAGGATAGATCCATACCTTAACAAGAATATCGCTTGAGAAGTCATATGTTCTAATTATTTGACAATGGCTCACTGTCCATTGTTCCGAGCTTGTATGATCCTTTTCCTACTATGTCGAGAATCTGATAGGGTCCTTCCCAGTTATGACCGAGTTTACCTTCATTAGGGTCTCGAGTATTTATGGTGATTTTCCTTAGGATCAAGTCCCCGATTTTGAAGTGTCGAATATTGGTTCTTCTGTTGTAGTATCTCTCGATTCGTTGTTTTTGGGTGGCCATTCGAACGAGCGCCGCTTCTCATCTCTCATCTAATAATTTGAGGCTGGTATTCATTGCCTCGCAGTTTGAATCTTCCGTTGCATGTCAAAATTTGGCGCTGGGCTCTCCGAACTCGACAAGTATTAAGGCTTCGGAGCCGTAAACCAAAGAAAACGGGGTTGCCCTGGTGCTGGATTTCGATGTCGTTCTATATGCCCATAGAACCTCGGGAAAATTTTCTCTCCACTTCCCTTTGGCTTCATTTAGACTTTTCTTCAAGTTTTGGATGATAGTTTTATTTGTTGACTCGGCCTGTCCGTTTAGACTAGGGTGATATGGCGTCGATAATATCCTCTTTATTTTATGGTCTCCGAGGAATTTTGTTACCTTACTTCCGATGAACTGTTTGCCATTATCACACACTATCTTAGAAGGTATCCCAAATCGACACGCAATGTGGTCCCATATGAAGTCGATCACTTCTTTTTCCCTAACTTTTTCGAAGGCCTGCGTTTCAACCCATTTAGAGAAATAGTCAGTCATAAACAATATGAATCAAGATTTACCTGGGGCCGATGGTATAGTCTGACGATATCCATTCCTCATTTCATGAATGGCCACGGGGATAGGACCGAATGAAGTTGTTCACCGGGCTGGTGAATCATCGGTGCGAACCTTTGACATTTGTTGCATTTTCGAACGAACTCCTTAACGTCTTTCTCCATGCTATCCCAATAGTATCCTGCTCTGATGACCTTTCGAACTAGTGACTCGGTGCCAGAATGGTTTCCACAAGTGCCTTCATGGATTTCTCGTAAAATAAAATCGGTATCCCCCGGCCCAGACATACGGCCAATGGACCATCGAGCGACCTTCTGTATAACGTTCTCTCCTCGTCCAATGTGAATCGAGCTGCCTTAGTTCTTAAGGTCCTTGATTCCTTGGGGTCCGAGGGTAGCTTATTGTTTTTCAAGTATTCGATATAGTTGTTCCTCCAATCCCAGGTTAAGCTTGTAGTATTTATTTCAGCGTGCCATTCCTCGATTATGGACCTCGAGAGCTGGAGGACAGTCCCCGAGCTAATTTCATCTTCATCGACCGACAATCCCAAGTTGGCAAGTGCATCATCCTTAATATTCTGTTCCCGAGGTACATGATGCAGAGTCCATTCTTTGAAGTGGTGAAAAGTGATCTGCAACTTGTTTAAATATCTTTGCATCCTATCTTCTCGTACTTTGAAGGTGCCGTTTACCTGGTTAACTACCAGCAGGGAGTCGAATTTAGCTTCAATGACTTCCGCTCCCAAGTTCTTAGATAGTTCAAGACCTGCAATCATAGCCTCATACTCGGCCTTGTTGTTAGTCAGTTTAGCAGTTTTAATCGATTGTCTAATAACATTGCCCGTAGGTGGTTTTTAAACAATACCAAGTCCGGATCTTTTCACATTTGAGGCTCCATCCGTGAAGAGGGTCCATACCCCCGATGAGGTTCCCGATTTCAGTAGTAGTTTCTTTTCCACCTTGGGTACGAGGGTTGGCAAAAAATCTGTCACGAACTCTGCTAATATTGAGCCGTGATGGTCATTCGGGGTTGATACTCAATATCGTACTCGCCAAGTTCGACGACCCATTTGGCCAATCGGCCCAATAGCTCGGGCTTATGCAATATATTTCAAAGGGGATATGTGGTAATGACACATATAGGATGACACTGAAAATATGGCCTTAGTTTTCTAGATGTGCTTATTAGTGCAAGTGCTAATTTCTCTAGGTGCGGATATCTGGTTTCAGCATCTCCTAAAGTTCGACTTACGTAGTAAATTGGAAATTGTGTACCTTGTTCTTCTTGAACTAGCACTCCACTTACCGCTATGTCGGACACTGCCAAAATAAATATAGCTTCTCATCTGCCTTTGGGGTGTGGAGAAAAGGTGGGCTCGATAGGTACCGTTTCAACTCCTCAAATGCTTGCTGACATTCTGGAGTCCATGTAAAGTGGTTTTTATTTTTAAGCAAGGATAAGAACATGTGACTCCAATCGGATGACCTCAAAATGAACCGGCTCAGGGCAGCTATCCGTCCGGTCAGTCTATGAACGAATTTCATGATGTCCACGATGCTGATGTACTCGATGGCTTTAATTTTGTTGGGGTTAATCTCGATCCCACGATTCGACACCATGAAGCCGAGGAATTTACCCGAGCCGACCCCAAAGGCACTCTTTTCGGGGTTGAGTTTCATGTTATACTTCCTCAAGATTTCGAATGTCTCCTGCAAATGAGTCAAATGGTCCTCTGCGTGCAGGGACTTAACTAACATGTCGTCAATGTAAACTTCCATTGATTTCCCTATCTGTTCTTCAAACATCTTGTTAACTAGGCGTTGATATGTGGCTCCCCCATTTTTCAGCTCAAAGGGCATTACATTATAGTAGTAAGTTCCATACTTAGTGATAAAATAAGTTTTTTCCTGGTCTTCTTTGTCCATCTGAATTTGGTTGTACCCAAAATAGGCGTCGAGAAACGTAAGTATCCCGTGGCCAGCCGTGGCGTCGATCATTTGATCGATATTAGGCAAAGGGAAGGAGTCTTTTGGACATGGCGTATTTAGGTCCTTATAATCTACACACATTCTAAGCTTGTTCCCCTTTTTGGGGACTACGACTACGTTGGCTAACCACTCAGGATATTTGACTTCCCGAATGGACCCTATTTTAAGGAGTTTAGCTACCTCTTCCTTTATGAAGGTGTGCTTCACCTCGGACTGAGGCCTCTTTTTCTACTTTATCGGTCTGAACTTGGGATCCAAGCTCAACCGATGAGTTGTAATCTCGGGCGGGATTCCTGTCATATCTAAATGGGACCACGCAAAGCAATCCATGTTATCAATAAGAAATTGAATGAGTTTTTTATGAGTTCGGGGGTTAACCCCGTTCCCAGGTATACCTTACATTCGGGTAGATACTCGATGAGTATCACCTGTTCCAGCTCTTCGACCAACGACTTAGTTGCATCCGATTCTTCAGGAACGATGAAAGTTCGAGGAGTAAGAAAATCCTCTTCGTCATCTTCGATTATCCGTTCATCCGCTTCGGTCGAGGTTGGGGGTGGTGATTGTTATTTGGCTGCTTGCTTATCTTTGATGCTCGACTTTTCTGAGGTCGAGGATGCTGGTATCGGTGTCACCTCGTCGACTACAAACATCTCATTTGCAACGTGTTGTTCCCGTAAACTGTTTTCACCTTATCAACTGTTGGGAACTTCATCATTTGGTGAAGGGTCGATGGTACCGCCCTCATATTATGGATCCACGGCCTCCCGAGCAGTGCGTTGTACCTCATGTCACCTTCGATGACGTGAAATTTTGTGTCCTGGATGGTCCCCGTTACGTTCACTAGTAGGATTATTTCTCCCTTCATTTTTTTGCTAGCCATGTTGAAGCCGTTTAAGACTCAAGATGCGGGCACAATCTGATCAAGTAGGCCGAGCTGTTTTACAACCCTTAACTGATTATGTTTGCCGAGCTACCTGGATCCACAAGGACACGTTTAACTTGAATTTTATTTATCAAGACAGAAATTACTAGGGCGTCGTTATGTGGTTCGGGAAGGCCTTCTGTTTCCTCGTCATTGAATGTAAGGGTACCTTCGGGCACGTAGTTTCGGTCCGTTTTTCCCTCGTTGTCGATACTTTGGTGCGTTTGAGTACAGGTCCTTGCGGGACATTGACTCCACCGACGATCATGTGGATAACATGCTGAGGTTTTTCTTCCTCATTATTTTTGTTGGTGTCTCTCTCCCTGAAGTGATTTTTGGCTTTGTCGCTGAGGAATTCCCTAAGATGACCCTCGTTGAATAATTGAACTACTTCCTCTCTCAACTGTCTGCAGTCTTCGGTCCTGTGGCCATGTGTACCGTGGTATTTTCACATCAAGTTAGGATTTCTCTGAGAAGGATAGGTTTGTATCGGTCTTGGCCACCTAGTAGTCCTTAATCCTTCCAATGGATGATACAATACCCGAGGCATCGACGCTGAAATTGTACTCCGATAATGGAGGTGCTTCTGCAGGATCCGCATACTTATCGAACCTAGTCTTGCTCATGAGTCCCTGAGGGTTATGTCCTTGGTCACCCCTTCGATCATTACGGGTGGAATACGTCCCATATGGTTGTTTCTTCTGTCTGCGAAATATGGCTGATATCGGTCTTTGGTTGGTCTTGATTCTCTGTCAAATTCCCTTTGGTTCTTACATGTCGACCGACTCGGATGCACTGAACCCGAGGGGCCCCCCAGTTGGTTATCCTCAACTCTAATCTTCGACTAGTACCGGTTGTGGACATCTGCCCAAGTCACAGCCGGGTATTCTATCAAATTTTGTTTCAGTTGACGTGATGCGATCGAACTCCTCTCGTTTAGTCCCCGTGTGAAATCTTGAATAGCCTAGTCATCGATAACCGGTGGCAACTCCATACGTTCCATTTGGAATCGAGATACAAATTCTCGTAGCATCTCGTTTTCCCTCTGATTTACCTTGAAGAGGTATGACTTTTTCGTTGCAACCTTTATAGCTCTAGCGTGTGCCTTTACAAATGAATATGCCAACATGGCGAACGAATCGATAGAGTTCGGTGACAAGTTGTGATACCAAATCATAGCTCCCTTGGACAAGGTCTCCCCAAATTTCTTCAGCAATACTGACTCGATTTCATTGTCTTCCTAATAATTTCCTTTAATAGCACACATATAAGAGGTAACGTGCTCATTGGAGTCCAAAGTCCTGTTGTATTTTGGTATATCGGGCATCCTGAATTTTTTAGGTATGGGCTTCGGAGCCGCACTTGGAGGGAATGGTTTTTGTACAAATTTTTTGGAGTCCATTCCCTTTAAGATTGGTGGTGCCCCAGGAATCTGACCAACTCGTGAGTTATAGGTTTCCACCTTCTTATCATTGGCTTCAATCTTCTTTTCCCCCGACTCTATACTCTTAGTAAACTCCTCGAGAATTTTCATTATTGCAGGGTCGGTCGTCGAAGTATTGTCACTTGATCTTTCAGGCACTAGATCGGTACAACGAGTAGCCTCTTGCTCGACCCCATTCGGAGCCCTGTGTTGATTCTGCAACCGGGCAATAAAGTTCTGTTGGGCTTGCAGCATTTCAAATATGACTTGGAGACTAACACTTTCGTCTCCACTTCCCTGGGTACCTCGACCATCGGTCCGATCCTCTCTGTGTATAATTCCATTGGGGTCTCTGCCTAAATCTGCATTCAAAGCTATGTGTGAACCGACATCGACCGGATTGGCGGGTGGCACTCCTCCGAGACCATCTTGTGGAACCTGGACTCCTGGAGCGACAACATTCTCGTTCTCCCTGTGGAGTCCCAAGTCGTTATCACCATGCGTAGCTGTGTTTTGTAAGTTTGACATGATTTGTCCTGAAACAAAATTCTTGACAAGAAACAAGCGTAAAATAGTGTGTTATACCAGAATTAACACCCAAAAATCACTATTATCCTTAGCCCCACGGTGGGCGCCAAACTGTTTACCTCGAAATATGAGTAGCAATTAAATTTGTAATGTGGTTATAAGGATACGCGATCTAATTCAATGCTAATTGGTAAATGACTAAGTAAATAAATGAATTAAACAATTTATATGGATCAAACCCATATAATTGCAAGTTCTCAGCCTCGATCTGGATTAGACTCGAGAACAGTTTTCCAAGAACAATAAGAACAAGAATGATAATATGAACAACTCGAATACGAAGAGTTAACAGTAAATAAAAGAGTGTTTGTATTCAGCAGTGTGTGTAAGAGCTTGAATGTGATGATAATTATGATAATGAATGCCTTACAAATGAATAGAGTTCCTCTTATAGTAGAGGAGTCCTATATAAGGAATGATTCTAATTGCAGAAGTAAAGTACATAATTGGCATTATTAACCGCTAATAGCTCTACCGGCTCCGAGATTCTCACCGAGATTGATGATTGAGTGCGGATATCTCGGGATTCTATTATCGTGGTGCCGACCTAGTCTGGCCCTGATCCATCGGTCCATACATTCCTCGAGTCCGGACTTACTTTGATGCGAGCGTGCTTTCGAGACGTGCCTTCGAGCCTGTATAATCGAATCTCTCGATTTTACCATACACACAAATAACAACCAAAATCTCAAAATTTAAACTCATACACCAAATCGTTTTCTCCCCGTACCTTCTCCCTTTTCCATTTCCCTGTATGTACTATGTACATATATGCATTTTGTGTTATTATTTCTAAATTTTTCCTAACTTCACTTTGGTTGCTCAGTTAATTTGAAGGAAAAGAATAAGTATGTATTGGTGTAAATGTGCCTAATGTATTAGTATTGTTTACCATTTGCTAGATATATAAGATTAAACTAGTTTTAACTTCTAGGGTCATTAAATTGGTAAGTCTTCTCTTATCTTCTCAAGAATGTTATAGTTATTAATTTTGATACAAACTACTTTCTCCTATTTTTGTGAAGTAATAATATCTTTAAAGTTTATACTTTGCTCTAGATTATTATAATTGTTAAAATAGCAATTCTTTTTATTTGATCGATTTATCTATATAACTCGTTAAGATTAATAATCCGAACCGAAACTCAAATTGGATCAAACTAATAAAATTAAAACCTACTTTGATCATGTAATAGATATATATCTATGTTCGTAAAATTGTGTCACACCTGCAATCTTTAAATCCAGAATCCGCTTCTAATGCCACTATAATTGTTGTCCATAGTGGGAACTTACTTTTATATGCAACCAAATACAAAAAACTTTACCCAATTTTTTTTATGATAATATTTTATGTTAAAGATAAAAATACATAAACCATCCATTTTAAGTTGTCACTAACGATCCCAAATGTCCAACCAGACACTTCTACTGGGTAAAAGCATATCTTTTGGACAATTCGTTCAACATATCACATGCGTGAAATGCATTGCTGGTTACGTGGTAAATGAAATAATAAGATAGTAACACTTGTAATATTGAATTAAAAATGGTAAACAATAATTTAAAAGGAATTTAATAAACTAAAAAAGAAAAAGAAAAAAGAAAAACCCAAACCCACCTTCTAATGAATTTTCAATAAGTATATTTCAATTTAATTGCAGACATATGGTCAGGGACAAAGATTGAATTTAGTTTATTTGGCCAACTCAAATTTGTTTGAAATTGAGTAATGATGAATTTAATCATTTAGATGAATTTAAGAGCAAAAATTGTTTTTTTCCCATTTTTTAGATGCACTACAATTATTTGCATTTAGGGGCTTCATTTAAGCAAATAATTCCAATTTTAGATGCACTATAATTATTTTCTAAAATTACATAAAATGAGACCTTGGATGCAAATATTGTAGGCAAAATCTTGGAGCTACTAGCTTACAACTGTTAAGCAAACCACCCTAACACTATTGAGAAAAATATAACAAACAGATAAACAACTATTTATAAAGTAAGAAAAATAGAAACAATCCAGCTTCGAGTAGAGAAAAGACATTTTTATGGTCTTGAGAAGAAGTGAATCACGATAAGTCGCCCTCCTTGCTCTACATCGACAATTCTAAATAAAGATTGTAGCGGCAATTTTCTCCATGTCTATTGCAATGCCATCCTATTCAGAATCATCACAACCTAAAAATAAGAAAATTTTAAAAATTGTCAAACAACAAGAAAGTTCATAAAATAAAATACACATGATACTAATAATAACATACCTTGATGCCCATAAATCCAATCTCTAGAACACAACTTAGCTTCTGCATTCTCTGGTAGAATAGAACTCTGGAATTTGCCAATAACTCGACCACCAACACTAAAGGCTGACTCGGATGCAATTGTGCTGATAGGTATACTTAACAAGTCACGAGCCATCAATGAGAGTTCAAGATACTTACTCCTATTATATTTTCAAAATGTAAGCAAGTCTAAATTTTCATTTCCTTTGCGAACTAATACAGGTTCTTCCAAGTAAAAATCCAATTGTGTCTTTTCTAAACTATACTCAGAAGAACTTTTAAACATGTCAAATTCATCCATTTCGTCCATTATTTCATCATAACATCCATGACTACTACTTCCAACAATTCCAACATCGGATATAGTCATGTATTCTTTAAACAACCTATGAAAATTATCCTCAACAATCTTAACTTTTTCATTGAAAGTAAAATGATCAAGTTTTGAGAAGCAAAACTTTATTAATTTTAACTTATATCGAGGATCAAGGGGGACCATCGTAGAAGCAATTGGACTATAGTCGTCTTAACAATATTTTGTAAATTTCTTCTCCATTTACATAGTCATCACCTTAATATTAGTATCCTCACTACCTATCTCTTCCTTTATCAACATATGAATCTTCCAAACTTTATGAAAATATAAATTGGCGGTAGGATAATGGCTCCCAGAAAATAATGTAGTGATTTCATAAAAAGGCCTTAAAAACTTAGCAATTATTTCAGCTTTAACCCAATCCTCATCTGAAGGACAACATGTAAAATCTGTCAAGTATCTTGAAGTCAGAAAATGCTCGACGATAAGGAAAAGCACTATCAAGCATAAAATATGTATAATTCCACCTTGTAGACACATCTTGACGCACTTTTCCTGTCAACTTTAAATAAAGATTCTTGATACACTCAACAAATTTTACAATCCTTGACTCAGAACCTTTAATATATTTTATACTATTTCTAATGTTAAAAATAGCACCCTCTATTATTTTCAAACCTACTTTAACAATCAAATTCAAAATATGATTTGCACACATGATATGGACAAAGTCTCCATCACAAAGCAAAGAATCCATCAGCTTAAAATGCTCAATCAAGCAACCCACAACACTATTATTATAACTTGAATTATCTAAAGTTATAGAAAATATTTTCTTTTCAATTCTCCATTCTTTCAACAGATTAATCAACTTTGGACCCAAAATAGCACCACTATGAGGAGGAGGCACATGACGAAAGATTAACACTCTCTTTTGTAAAACCTAATCCAAATCAACATAGTGTGCAGTAACAAAAATATATCAATTTGATGTAATTGATGACCATAAATCAGATGTAAAACTGATTCTATTCGGAATAACTTCAAGTTCATTTTTTAACATCTCTTTTTTATCATGATATACTTTAAGCACATTAACTTTTGCGGTATTTCTTGAAATGGTTTTAACCGCATGATTCAAGAATGCATGGAATTCTCTAACCCCTTCATATTCCACATAACTAAATGGAAATTTATGTCTAACTATAGTCTTGGCTACAACTTTACGATATTTTTTGTGATCAATTGGCGTACCTTGCTTTGATGCTTCAATCTTGTGCTTAGCTAGATGTCGCTTTAAATTTGTTGTTTCAGCTTTTGAGTCAGACAAAAATATTATCCCGCATTTCTTATATTTAGCTCTAAGTCTATTATCAGGATTTGTATCCAATGGCAACTTCTCATAGAAATCCCACACAACAAAAGTAGTATTATGTCGTCTTTTTGAACTTGAAACACTTATTTCATTGGACTCTACATCATCATGCTCCGTTGACATCATCTTACACAATGAGATCCTGCAATATATTAAATACCATAACGTTAGTTATTATTGTTGTATTGGAGAACAATAAGTCTGTTAATATGAAACAGAGGGAAAAAAAGCTCAGCAAAAGATTGAGTTCCTTTTTTGAGAAAAATAACTCAACAATAAGTCATTATTTAGCTCCTTTTTTTTCTCTACATAAGAGTGAGTTCAAAAGAAGCAAAAATAGCTCAGCAAAAACTGTGCAAATGGATTTAAAAACGCTTCTTTTTCTATGCATTTCTGCCTTATAAAACTGCCTATAACCATAAATCATGCCCAAGTTTGAGAAGATAATGGAAGAAACCACTATTAATAAACAGATCACTTTCCCAACAATTGTTGAGCTTCTACAACTCAAATATCAAGGCAGTGATAAATTTCCCTTTGAAATCCACCCTAAAAAGATGTCTTTGGCCGTCGCAGATTACTTTGCGAACAATGGTTGGCAGCTACAATTTATGGTCGGCGGCTGTGACGCCTCCATCCTCGTCTCCTCCACTCTCTTCAACAAAGCAGAGTGTGACGCCGAAATGCACAAACGCACAAACGCACGAACAAGAAACAAAGGTTATATCAAAGACTGTTTGAGAGGTATTTACTCTTTGCAAAACACTCACCTTATTTGATGGCGAAAATTCGAGATCTAGAGAATTCCTCAGCAAAGTGTTCGCCAAAGAGAAGGAATCGCCGGAGAAAAGGAAGACGTCGAAGATTGTTTTTGAAGTTCAGAGAGAAACAGTCGTTTTTGAGTGTAGAGAGAGAGAGAGAGAGAGAGAGAGAGAGAGAGAGAGAGAGAGAGAGAGAGAGTATCTGTCGTGTTTAGGTTTTGGGAGTTTGACAGGTCAGTTTGGGCATCTAAACGGGTTACTGTTGGGCTAATTATTTTTACGGGTTGAAATGGACTCAGCCCAAAACGACCCATCAATTAAATTCTTTCATGCCCAACCCGTTATTTGTTGGGTTAGTTGGGCGGGTTAGTTGGACTTGGGCTCAAATACCACCCCGACTTAAACCTTCTTAAACGAATTAATAAAAAAATAGAGAGTGAATCCTAGTTAAATATAATGACTATTAGATCTGAAATTTGAAGACGTTGACGATGTAGGTCTGCGTCCGACAATATTGGATGCCTACTACGAATGCTCAATGATTATTAATGAATGTGGTAACGAAAATATGCAATAGATGTGTATAATGACAATAAATATAACAAGAAGAAATTTATCACCCAAATGTTTAGGTGATTTGGATGATTCTCCTTCTTGACAATAACGTGTGATAATATAAAATGAAGGTAGACAAGAAAGCCTCGGATCTTGTGAGTAAAAGATGTATATTGAACAATGGAACTAGTGGACAAGACCAGCTTTTTAGGAATATTCCTAAGAAACCCTAAAAAGTACCACTGAAGAAATCTCTCTATTCTAAAACTTATTCTAACCGTTGCTTTCACTCGTTCTTTACTCGACGACGGCGCTAATCCTTCTTTAGGTGACTCCTTGTCATTGAGTCGTGATCGACTTTAACCTCGACCTCGTCCATTTGCAGTCGTTAAGTTCAGTCTAAATTTTGACCAATATAGAGATGAGGATGAGGGGGTGAGGAACGTTGTGTTCTTTTTTGACAAGGCTATTCTTGTTTATATGGTGAAAACCTGGCGGGGAAGAGAATTATGGAAGAACGGTCGCGTGGCGTAGATGAAGCTGTAGTAATATAATTTTCTAGGTGCTCACTTAAGGCTGCCGTGAATGGTGGTCGGTAATGGAGGTGATTGTCGACCGTAAAGGTGGAAAAAGACCAAGAGAAAAAAACATTTTTTTTTCAAAGAAAAGAATTAGTCTGAAATAAAAGTTCACGCGCTCAAATTTTTTTTAGCAAACACGCATCAGCCACATGCGTTTAAAAGACACACATATATATATATATATCAAGTTAAGGTGTCTTGTTGGTCATTTGGAAAGTGAGGGTATTCATCTGATTGGTGGTGACAGCTTAAATGATTCATTTATGTATTTCGCCCTTTCTTTATACCCAATATTGAAAAAAGAGAGATGGCAATATAGGAAATGAAATATATACGATATATATTAAGGGGTCGTTTGGTTTGAATAAGATTTATGTCGGTATATGTTATATTGGGATAAATTATGTTGAGATTAATTATGCTGAGATTAGTTATCCTGATATTTTTTTTTATACACTGTTTGGTATGTTGTATTAAAAATGACAATTGCATAATTTCTAAGAAGGTATAAGTTATCCCGGTTCTAATTACTCCACCCTCTAGAAGGTATAAATTATTCCGGTTCTAATTTTAATTCCGGTATAATTTATACTAGATTTGCTGTTCAAATAAAGTATTAAAATGATATTAAATTTTTATACCAACACTATACCTTCTTATACCTCATGCCAAACAACCCGTAAGGAAATTTGTAAACGTGGGCAACCATTGGTCAGGAGAGAGAAGAGTTGCGGGACTCACTTGATTCCATGAGTTGTGAGCTCAAACAAGCGCATTACTTCTTTTTTTTTTTTTTTTTTTTTTTTGCCAACAAGCACATTTATGCTTATAGTTTATGTTCTAAACTCACGTGCACTAACATAATTATCAAATTTTATAAATGAAGATATTTATATATTATCAAATTATCTAAAATAATTAAAAAATAATTATAAATGATTTTTCATGTTAAATGGGAGTCAGTAACATAAAAATATGTCGATATCTAACCTGGTACAACAACACTATTAGTTATTAAAGTATTTTATATTTCAGTATATATTGATTAAATTTAATAATCTTATAACTTTAGTTCTGTTACTTTTCCTTTTTTATTTCTTTTCTCTGATTCTAGCTATAAAGATTATTCCATCCCAGAAGACTTCTCATTGTTTATTCTGAATGAATAAAGATATCTTTAATTATCTAAATTTATTTAGATATTGTCCCATACTTCTTCCGCCTAAGTATTGCCGAGGTGATTATTAAGCATATTATATTAGATCACACGAAAGATAAACATACTACGGCATTTTACCAATAAAATATACCTTCTCAATCATTATTATTTTGGATAAGCTTTAAATATTTATGTCACCACCCAAATCAAACTGGAGGGCCATCACCGGCACCCAGACCATATTTGTCGAGTACCAATGTATATTTTATCGAACTTTTTATATTATCTATAAGAGCCGACGAGGTCAACATAAATGGTAGACATGAATCATAGACAACAAATAATGATAGATAAAGACATGAACATATATAACATGGCCGACAAGATTGTCATGAAGCTATATATAAGGTAAGAGCCGACAAGGCTGCCAATGCCATGATAGACTATATAACAAAAATTAGCCGACAAGGCTATCCAAAACTATACATGAGATGGCATCTGCCTATGAGCCTCTAAAGGAACATAAGTGCGGTAACATTGCCGGAACAGGGCCCCCACATACCCATTATGTGAATTACAAAAATGCATACCAAGGCCACGACAAGTCCGAAGAAGGGATCTTGCCAATAACCGCTGAACTGGGTAGCCTATTGTGGTACAAGAACTTCGTCTACCGGTCTATCAGGACCTGCAGTACGACATGCATCATCCACAAATAAAAAGGACGTCAGTACGAATAAAGTACTGAGTATGTAAGACATGAAAGCATAAATAGACAACAATGAAAAGTGGGATAGATAATATACAACCTGTAACATCTGACTACCTCTGAGGGCGACTGACATGAAAGGAATTTTATATATATATATATATATATACCGACCGTAATAGGCTCGGTAAAAACGTGCCCGGCCATCATAAGGTAAAATCATAGCCAACAACATGAGCTCGGTAAAATCGAACTAATCAGTGGTTGCACAATAGGTATCGTACCCGGCCGACTATAGCGCGACTCGGTAGAGTAAAATAAGTACATATATGTAATGCACGCTGGAATTATGGGAATCACATTCTGAACCTTTAAGAATGACTTAAGGTCGGTAACTTTTGTATACGTTATTAGGGCTAACTCTTTATCATGAATCTTATAAGAATCAGGAAATACCTACAACATTGATAACATAAGAATAAGACAAGCAACATCAACATCAATTGTTCCATAAGAAGGGAAACAATAAAAGTATTGCTAGCTTATAAGAGTGAAGTATATTTGGAAGCTCATTTGTTACATTACGTACAATAAAAGTCGTGCAAAAGAAGAAAAGGGATAGCCTCACATACCTTGTATATGTTTCCCAATCTTGAGCTACGCAAATATCACGGCTCCTTAGTTTACAATAAGAGAAATGATACTATCATTTTTGTTTAAGCATCATAACTATTATATATATACCACAATCTATTAAACAACAAAACGAACAGTGCCTCCCCTAGTTATATAGCTTCCCATAAGTTAAAACAATCACCAAACAGCCCAAACAATATCAATAATAATCATATTAAGCCTCCCAAACAGTCCACCAGTCAACAACATTACTAACAAGCTTTTCGATAGATATCTAACAAGTTTTAGCTTCAACGACTTAGCCGCAACTTGGATAAGCTTAAATACATGTATAGTAAGGGGTTCTTTACCTTTAAGCAGATAGAAAAACTCCAATATGAGCTTACTTCATCACGATATATCCTTCCAAAGAAGCCACAAGAACAAGGAAGCTAAACTAGCAACTACTTCGGGTTCCTCGGCACTAGAATCACTTTGGAAGACTTGAAACAACCTAGGTTGATATGAAAACCTTGGAAAAGTATTTTACAGATCCTAAACCACTTTAAACAACCCCAACGAGTTGGAACCACACTAATATCAGCAATCACAAGAAGAACAAGAAACTCACTAGCGCCACAGTATTCCCGACACTTAATTTGTGTTGTTTGTCCTTTGTTTGGGGCTTGGATCATGAGAAAACTTTGAGAGAAGATTTTTAGGTGTCTAGGTTCTGAAGATAGTGAAAAAAGGTGAATTAAAATGGGTTGGTTATATATATATAAAGATATCTCAACCGCCTAAGTGAGTCCCATAGAGAGCTGCTTGCGCAGTCTCGCGAAAGCGCCAATATCTCTCTACTCCGACGTCGATCGATGAACAATTTAATGCATTAAAATTAGAATCGTAGATCTTCAATTTGGTGGGTACATCACCCCTTATATTTAAGTTCATTGAGAGAAAACCGTAGTAACATTAGACCTAAAGTTTTAGTAAAATTAGGAATGTTACTTGCGACAACTTTTGTCGACTTGTGCTTCATAACTCGCTTCACTTCAAAAATTATGAGATATTATATGATCCAAATACCTTAAAACATGACCTCTTTAGCATATTAAGAACCCCTAGTTTTATCCCGAAAGTATGGGTTACAACATCCTTGATTCGTTTAACTTCTAACTTCTAATACTTGTTAACCACTCTCATACACCCTTGTATCATTTAAAACCAATAGGATTAACTTCTTATCATCTAAAATATATCTCTTCCCGGATAAGTAGAGTAAATTACGGTGTGATTTAACACACATGAATGGATTTCGACGAAAATTTTTGGTAGAGTTTTCCCTATAAAATGGACCCTAGACAAACTTGCAAGCAATATTAAGGAAGAGTATTCTCAAGCTAGTGTTTACCTCATAGAGCCGTTTTAGCTTCCATTGCATCCTACGTTCCCCCGTCATCCTCTTTATCTTCAATCTTGAATATGTAAGGGTATTTAGACTTCATCTCCTCTTCATCTTCACATGTCATTTCTTCTGTATTCTTGTTCCTCCATAATTTTTTGACGGAAGCTACATCCTTTGTTCTCAGCTTGCAGACTTGTTGGACTAATATAGCCACTGGCACTTCTTCGTATGATAGATCCTCCGTAACTTGTACATCTTTGATAGGGATGACCTGAGAAAGTTCCCCAACACATTTCCTCAACATAGATGCAAGGAATATCGGGTGAGCAAATTCCAATTCATATGGCAATTCTAACTCATAAGCAACCTGTTCAATTCGTCGAATAATCTTGTATGCCCCAATATACCGCGGACTCATCTTACCCTTCTTACCAAAACACATAACACCTTTCATCGGTGAGATCCTCAAGAATACCCAGTTACCAATCTTAAACTCCACATTACATATTCGGACATCACAATAAGACTTTTGCCTGCTTTGCACTATCTTCGATCGTTCTTGTATCATTTCACCTTCTCAATGGTTTGTTGAATAAGATATGGCCCATATAATTTTGTTTTTCCGACTTCGAACCATCCAATTGGTGATCTACATCTCCTCCCGTACAATGCCTCATACCGGGCCATTTTAATACTGGAATGGTAGCTATTATTGTAGGTGAATTCTATGAGTGGTAGATGGTCATCCCAATTACCCTTGAAATCTAGAATACATGCTCGTAGAATATTTTTGAGTGTCTAAATGGTACGTTCAACCTTTCTATCGGTCTGCAGATGGAATGCAGTGCTTTTATTCACTTGTGTGCCTAAACCTTCTGAACGACCTCCAAAAGTTTGCCGTAAACTGAGCTCCTTGGTCTGATATAATAGATACTGGAACACTATGAAGCCTAAAAATCTCCTTGATATACAACCTCACATAATCTTCAGTCGTGCAAGTTGTCTTAACTGGTAGATTATGGGTAGATTTTGTAAGTCAATGAACTATCACCTAGATGAAGTCAAACTTATGATAAGAGCGAGGTAATCCAATAATGAAGTCCATATTGATCGCCTCCCATTTCCAGGTCGAAATCTCTATATTCTATATCAGTCCACCGGGTTTCTGATGCTCGATATTTACTTGTTGATAATTAAGACACTAGGCTACAAATTCTGAAATAGCCTTCTTTATGTTGTCCCCCAATAAAACTCCTTAACATCATGATACATCTTTGTCGATCCAGGATGGATAGAATATCAGGACTGATGAATCTCTATCATAATCTTCTCTCGCAACCCTGACACATTAGGGACACATAATCGGCCCTGGTATCTCAATGTCCCATCTTCTCATATCTTGAAAGTCGTAATTATTCTGCTTAACGCCCTCTCTAGGTCGTACTAAGGCAGGGTCTTCATATTATCGTGCTTTTACCTCGGCCACCAAAGACGATTCTGTCGTATTCTATACAGTAACACCTCCGTCATCAGAGTCTAACAATCTGATTCTCATATTAGCTAGCTGTTGAAGCTCTTTAGTCAAACTTGTCTGCCTGCCTCAATGTGTACTAAGATTTTCATTGACTTATGGCTGAGAGCGTCTGCCACAACATTGGCATTACCGGGATGGTACGGTATCTCAACATCGTAGTCTTTCAGCAATTGAAGCCACCTTCGCTGCCTCAAATTGAACTCTTTTTGCTTGAAGATGTATTGTAAACTCTTTTGATTTGTTTAGATGTCAACGTGAATGCCATATAAGTAGTATTTCCATATATTCAAAGCATATATTGTTGCAGCCAATTCCAAATCATGAGTAAGGTAATTCTTTTCATGTTTCTTCAATTGTCTCAATGCATTTGCAATCACTTTCCC
This sequence comes from Nicotiana paniculata, assembly GCA_005239505.1. NCBI lineage: Eukaryota > Viridiplantae > Streptophyta > Magnoliopsida > Solanales > Solanaceae > Nicotiana > Nicotiana paniculata. Next base: position 56,830 of record ML304250.1, read on the forward strand.
GTGTTGCATCAATAGATTCTAAAACTCTTGAAAACTACGTTCACAAGCGTCATACCACTGGAACTTGGTAGCTTTCTGTGTTAACTTAGTCAATGGTGCTGATATAGAGGAAAACTCTTGTAAAAACCGCCTATAATATCCTGCTAGCCCTAGGAAGCTGCGGAATTCTGACGGTATTGTAGGTCCCGGTCAATTATTCAATACATCGATCTTCTAAGTGTCGATACTAATACCCTCGTCAGATATCACATGGCCAAGGAATACTACTGAGTTCAACCAAAATTCACATTTGGCGATCTTAGCATATAACTTACGATCCTGGAGGGTCTGTAATACAATACGTAAGTAGCCCGCATGTTCTACCTCCAAACGAGAATACACCTAATGTCATCAATGAATATGATCATGAACACGTCAAGATAGGGTTTGAATACACTATTCATGAGATCCATAAAAGGTGTTGGGGCATTTTTTAGTCCGACGACATCACCAAGAACTCAAAGTGCCCATATCTTATTTGGAAGGTCGTCTTCGGAATATCCTTCTCCTTAATCCTCACCTGATGATACCCTGAACGTAAGTCAATCTTGGAGAAATACATGGCACCCTGAAGCTGGTCAAACAAGTCGTCAATCCTCAGAAGTGGATACTTTTTCTTTATAGTAACCTTATTCAACTGTCAATAAACGATAAACATCCTTAACGACCCGTCTTTCTTCCGCACGAACAAGACCGGCGCACCCCAAGGTGAAGTGTTAGGCCTAATGAAGCCTTTATCCAGCAAGTCCTTCAATTGCATCCTCAACTCTCGCAACTCTATCAGGGCCATCCTGTACAATGGGAAAGAGATCGGCTGAATGTCAGGCAACACATCAATGCTAAACTCAATCTCCCTTTCAAGAGGACGACTTGGGAGTTCATCTGGGAAAACATCTGGAAAATCATTGACCATGAGAACTGATTGTAAAGTAGGCGGCTACGCCTCCGCGTCTCTAACCAAAAGAGATGATAATTGTAACCTTTTGAGATCATCTTCCTTCCCTTAAGATAGGAAACAAACCTACATTTTGGTGTAGCAATGTTCCCCTTCCATTGAATGACGGGTTCACTAGGAAACTGAAACCTAACCATCTTCGTATGACAATTAAGGTTTGAATAACATGAAGCCAACCAGTCTATTCCCATTATCACACCGAAATCAACTGTTTCTAACTCAAATAGATTCTCCTAGGTTTGACGATTCAAAATCCTGTCGACCTGCTAGAGCATAAGTTTGATTTTAAGTACCCCTGGAACTCAGCACTGTACCTCTACCTCTACCACGACCCGTTCAACTACTGAAAACCATGCTTGAGGTCGAACTGATGAGGAAGAACTAGATACAGATTCAGTCGGCTGAGCCATACCACCACCTCCTCTATTAGGACAATCCCGTATCATATAGCCAGGCTGTCTGCAAGAATAACTCACATCAAAACCTCGACGGCACAGTCCAAAGTCGGCCTTGCCACACTAATCACAACGGGGTGCTGGGGGTCTCGTCCGACTAGTATCCCCATGATATTACGAGCATGATGCCCGCGAACTCTACCCCGGACTAGAATAGATCGATCAATCATGCCAAGGCCTCTGAAACTGTGGAGAAGCACTAGTTACAGGTGGCGCTGAACTCCTCGCACATTGGGGCCTAAACCTGCCTCTGAGGTCACTAGAATACCCTACGAATCTCTCCCTCTTATGTTGGCCCCTATCCTGCCCCTTATTTACCCTTTGCTGGAGCTTACGATCCTCTAGTGTCTGGGCATAAGCCTGAATACGGGAAATATCCATGCCCTCCACCAAGGAGGTTGTTGTCCACCTATTGATCAGATGTGATCCCAACCCGTTCACGAACTGGTGCACCATATCGTTTATCTTGGCCACTATATGGGGAGCATACCTTGCTAAAAAATCAAACTGCATACTATACTCTCACACATTCATATTACCTTATCTAAGGTTCAAGAACTTATAACTCTTACTCGTCATATCTCAACTGGCAAGTAGTGATGAAGAAAGGCCTCAGAAAATTCCTTCCACACTGTTGGAGGAGCGTTCGATCCCCTGGATCTCTCCCAATTTTCATACACAAAAATGTCTAACTCCATAACCGATAAGAAGCCAACTCTACTGCATCACTATTATTGGCATGCATAACTCGCAGTGGCCGATGAATCTGGTCAATAAAAGTTTTCGGGTCCTCTTTGGGGTCTGATCCAGTAAACACTGGAGGGTCTAGATAATAAAATCACGATAGCTCGCACTAGCCGTTCTGTCACAGCGACGATACTCTTCCTCTAAGCCCGAGCAACTACCAATCTAGTCAACAACTACACCTCACTCTGCATATCCTGGTCTGCAGTGCCAGACGGAGGAACTGGAGGTGCTGGGTCCCTCCTAATATCCTTTGGAGGGGACGGGGTAGAAGAGGTATGAGACGACATCTCGCTCTGATCCTCACTTTGTCCTGCTCTAATTGGAGGAACCTGATTGGTATCCTCTCCCACAGCTGTATCAATCCGTCTACTAATCGTTTGCTTCTTAGTTGAAGGCATCGCTGAAAGAAACAAGGTGAATATCAGATATGAACACTTACGACTCCACTCTACGCACGATCTAGATTCATAAGGAAGATAACAACCCTAGATGTCATGTAGCCTCCTGACTATAAATGTGGCGCGCTACACATCCATAATCAAGACTCTACTAGACATGGCTCATGGACAACCCCTAGGAAAAACTTGCCTGATACCAAGTTTGTCATGACACAAATTGGATGGCTATGACTAGCACCCGAGCCATACTTGCCGAGCACCAACATACATTTTATCTAACCTTTCTTTTTAGCTATAAGGGCCGACGAGGTAAACATAAATGGTAGACATGAATCATAAACAACAAACAATGACAGATAACTACATGTACATATATAACATAGGCCGACAAGGTTGTCATAAATCTATATATAAGGTACGAGCCGACAAGGCTGCCATGATAGACTATACAACTAAAATCAGCCGACAAGACTATCCAATATATACATAAGATGACACCTGTATATGAGCCTCTAAAGGAACATAATTTCTCTAACATTGCCGCAATAGGGCTCGGACATACCCATAATGTCTATAACAAAAATGTATACCAAGACTATGACAAGTTCGGAGAAGTGATCTCGCCAATAACCGTTGAACCCAAATCATGCGGGTAAGTGCCCAATAAATTTCTGGCAGCCTACTATGGTGGAGGAGCTTTGTGTACGTGTCTATCAGGACCTGCAACACGACATGCAACATCCACAAATAAAAGGGACTTCAGTACGAATAAAGTACTTAGTATATAAGACAGGAAATCATAAATAAGAGCAGTAAAGCAAAGAGGGATAGAGAATATACAACCTGTAACATCTAAGTGCCTCTGAGGACGACTGACATGAAATGTATCATACACACACACACACATACACACAAACACATACATAAATATATGCCTTTGTGGGCATCATCTTCATCATAACATACTCGGCCGTAATAGGCTCGGTAAGAACGTACCCGGCCATCATAAGGTTCGGTAGAATCATAGACGGCCAAGTAAAGCTTGGTAACACCCAACTGGTCTGTGGTTGCACAATAGGTGTCATACCCAGCTGACTATAGCGCGACTCCGTAGGGTTAAATAAGTACATATATATAATGCATGTTAGACCCATAGGAATCACAATCTGAATCTTTCGGAGTGACGTAAGGTCAGTAACCTCCGTATACATTATTAGGGCTAAATTTTTCATCATGAATCTTATAAGAATCAGGAAGTACAACCAATACTGAGAAAATAATAATAAGAGAAGCAACATCAACATCAATCGTTCCATAAGAAGGGAAATAATGTTGTACTGCTTGCTTCTAAGAGTGGAGTATCCTTGGAAACTCTTTCGTTACATTATGTACAATTGGAGTCGTGCAAAAGGAGGAAAGGGATAGCCTCACATATATTGTATAACTTCCCAACCTCAAGCTACGCAAATGCCATGGCTCCTTAGTCTACAATAAGAGAAATGATACTATCGTTATCGTTTAAGCGTCGTAACTATTATATATCGACCACAACCTATTTTACAATAAAACGACAGTGCCTCCCCTATTTATATGACTTTCCAAAAATTACACAAATCATCAAACAACGCAAACAATATCAATAATAATCATATTAAGACTACCAAATAGTCCACCATTCAACAACATTACTAACAAGCCTTTTGATAGATGTCTCACAAGTTCTAGCTTCAACGACTTAGCCGCAACTTTGTTAAGCTTAATTACATATAGAGTAAGAGGTTAATTATCTTTAAAAAGATATAAATACTCCACTTTAATCTTACTTCACCACAAAATATACTTCCAAAGAAGCCACAAGAACAAGAAATGAAATTAGCAACCACTTCGGGTTTCTCGGCACTAGAATCACTTTGGAAGACTTGAAACAACCTAGGGTTTATATGAAAACTTTGGAAGAGTATTTTATAGAACCTAAACCACTTTAAACTACCCCCAAACGAGCTGGAACCACACCAATACCAAAAACCGCAAGAAGAACAAGAAACTCACTAGCGCCACGGGATTCCCGACACTTGATCTGTGTTGTTTATCCTTTGTTTGGGTCTTGGATCATGAGAGAAATTTTATAGAGGGTTTTTAGGTGTCTAGGGTATGAATAGAGTGAAAAAGTATGAGTGAAAACGGGCTGTAGGCATCACATATATATCAAGATATCTCAACTAAATAAGTGGGTCCCATAGGGAGCTGCTTGCACAGTCTCGTGAAAACACAAATCTCTCTCTACTCCGATGTTGTATCAACAAATGGTTTAATGTGTTGAAAATTATATTCATAGATATTCAATTTGGTCGGTGGATCACCCCGTAAACCCAAGTACTTTGAGCGAAAAGCTTAGTAAGATTAGACCTAAAGTTTTAGTAAATTTATTAAAGTTACTTGCCACAACTTTTTTTGACATGTGCTTCATAACTCCTTCACTTTAAATCTTATGATACGGATATTATATGGTTCAAATACCTTAAAATAAGATCTCCTTATTATATCAAGCATCCCTAGTTTTAACCCGAACGTACGGGTTACATCATCCTTGATTTGTTTAAGTTTTAACTTCTAAGAATTGTTTACCACTCTTATACACCCTTGTATCATCTAAGACCAATTGGATTAAATTCTCATCATCTCAAATATAATCTCTTCCCGAATTTAAGGTGAGGAACTTACGGCGTGATTTAACATACACGAATATGGGTTGTAACAATTTCTTACTATTTGTTTCAATTATTTAAATGTTGAAAAGAAGAATTATGTCATTATCTGAGAATTTTAAAAAAGGAAAAGAGGAAAGTAAGTCTCCATATTGTGAACTCCTTTTCTGGGACGAGATTAGCCTGAAAAGCGTGGAGATTTTTTTTTCTTTTACTCGCATTCTTCAATGTTTATATCAAGTTATATTTACTCGTCTAAATTCAACCAATACCCCTTATACAAGCACCTATGTTTATAGATGAAGTCCATACCATATACCTTATTAGCCTCTTTTACTTCCAAGTATAAACGAGAGTAAATTTCCTAGGGGATAGCTTCTTTTGTTGCCAATGATAATCTTAAAGTTGTTGCATATCACTACCTTTGTCGCATTTTAACCGTTGATTTAGCTCTTTTTATGTCATTAAGAAAACAATAAATTATATAGGGTAAAATCGGTTCATATTAAATACTCGTATAATAGAGCGACACGTGGAACCCGAGATAGGATAAAAGTAAGACAGGTGGAAACCAAGACCAGGGGCGACAACTTTGGTTAGCACTGAAGAGACCCAAAGGAAAGATTGCTAATAAAAACAAACGAGTGCCTGCCACCCGGTATCATTCAATGAAGAGTATTCTGAAATATTAAATACACAATCAGTTATAGAGGATTCTGGCATTCATAGCATGCTATTGCACATTCTTCAATAGCCCCCATAATTGTCATTTAAGAGGAGCTTGATTATAGGACCTTGTTCCTTAGGTGCAACTATAAATAGGGGTTTCAACAACCATTAAGGATACAAATTTTCTGACTTTACTTATGCTACACATTATTCTAAGCTCAATAACACTTTATTTCTTGTTTATTGGTATTATTATTGCCTACGGAAGCTCTACTCCCGGAACCAAGATATCTGCTATCTTATCTTGATTTCAACGTTAAGTCTTGCATTTTTATTAAATTTATTTATTATTTTGGGATCAACTTGATTCGCTTGTCTATAAACCACATATCACTTCAACTGTACCATTTTACGGGTAAACAGTTTCGCGCCCAGCGTGGGGCTTAGACATGCGTAATTGGATTGATACTTTCATCTATTACTAACCTGTTTAAATTCTTTGTTTCTTAGCGAAAAATCATAAAAAATGGTTGATAACAATGTCAACATGACGCACAACGTTGAGGCTCAAGGAAATCAACCTCAACACGAAGATTTGATCAGCGATACTTGCAACGAGGAGGGTGTAGCTGCTCCGATTCATGGTGGACAATATCCACAACACGTTTGATAGGCAACTCCTGATGATGCTGAAGACGAGCACGTTGTGGAAACCGTGAGAATCTTAAGGAATCAACAAAGGCTATTATGGTCCATCTCTCACGACAAGATCAGGTCATGACAGAGGTTAATCAAGAATTGTCGGGTTCTTCCAACAACGCAAATGAAAGAGGTCCAATTCTTCCCGGTGCTCCCGCAAACCAAACAACACAAAGGGTTGATAACAACACCCCGAGGGGTGAGGTCGGCTTCGACAGGGCCGGGGTGAACGACAGCGAATCTGGTAACAATAATGAGAATGATCCCTTTAATACCAAACTCATGCAGTTTATGAGGGAAATAAATTCCCAAATGGATCAAATCACGGGCGCACCACTGGTGTTGAAAGGGCCGAACTCAAAGAAGTACACCTAGTTTCCGTTCAAACCAAGTGCGGAACCGGAGTTGATCCCGAAGCTATTCAAAATGCCAGACGTGCAAAAATATTATAGGACTTCGGATCCTCAGGAGAACATCACCACCTATACAATGCCGGAGAAAGTAAATGACTTAGTGGCACACGAGATTGAATTAGTCTTGTTGAAGAAGTTCGGGGAGACCCTCACGAAAGGGGCCCTGACATGGTACTCACTTTTACCCGAGCAATCAATAGATTCCTTTGAGATGCTCGCAGATTCTTTTATCAAGGCCTATGCCGGTTTGGGCTAAGAAGGTACAGGCATGAAAAGACGATATATTCAAAATTGCACAAGGGGAGTCCGAATTGCTGCGGGAGTTCATGACTATGTTTCAGAAGGAGAAGATGCTGCTACCGGCCGTGCCAGATGAATTGGCAGTTACTAAAGGGCTGAATTTGAGGAGTTATAACACTTCCCAGAAACTTAAAGAAAGTCTGCTAGAGTTCCAGGCAACAACATGGGAGGATATTTACAACCGCTATGAGTGAAAGATAAGAATTGGGGATGACCAACTCGATTTCCTGACATCAAGCAAGGGTCGATACCGAGAGAAGAATAAGGACAAGTTGAAGGATGATTTTGACGCAGACCGACGGTCTTCAAGGGGTCGGTTTTTACCGTACAAAAGGGCCGAAGGATGCTGCAGAAGTTTTGTCGGCGGATAGGTTTGCTAGTGATGGAAGAGTGGATTGCGGCCAAAATAACAGATCGTTGCAAGACAAAGAGGTATCAAGCCCCCGGGACTCTACCTACGACAAGCTATTCGAATACAATTTCAACATCAGTAGTGGAACTAGTGTCGAATATGAGGAACATTAAGAAAAAAAAGTTCCCAAGACCGATGTGATCTAATTCCAGTCAGAGGGATCCTAATCTATGGTGTGAATACCAGGGGACCAACGGCCACCAGATCGGGGAGTGTCGATATCTGCATAAGGAGGAGGCGACATTTATGAAAAATGGCCATCTCAGAGAATCTTAAGCGACATGGATAAGAACAACTATGGATGCAATCGGGAAAACGCAGAACCCTAAAAAACAAGAGAAGATCCCCTCGTCTAAAAATCAACATATTTTTTTTGGGGAACGAGATTGATGGTGTAACCTTTTCGGTAGCAAAAGAGACAAAGGTATCAGTGACCCATAGCAAGAGGCTTTAAGAAGTCATCAAAACAACATCACCTTCACGGAGGAAGACGCAGATGGACTCCTACTACCACAAAACGATGCCCTGGTTTTCTCCTAATGTTTTAAATTTTAAAATTAAACGTGTTTTGGTAGACCCAGAAAGTTTAGCCAATATTATCCAATGGAGAGTGATGGAACAAGCCATGCTGATCGGAAGTATCATTCCGACCATAAAGCTCCTCACCGGGTTCAATTTATCAAGCGTGACAACCTGATGGGAGATTCTGCTGCCTACGATTGCTGAAAGGGTAATGGAGACGACCCTTTTTGAAGTAGTAGACGATGATATGTGTTACGATATTATTCTTGAAATACCATGACTACACGAGATGAATAATGTGCTGTCAACATACCATCAAATTTTGAAATTCCCAACTTCGGAGGGAATTAAACAGATAAGAGGAGACGAACAGGCGGCAAGGGAGATGAATACGATCTCAATTTCCAGTAGCAAAGGGAAGGATCATGTGGCATAGAAATTATAGGAACTGACTCCTACTCCCGAGCCGAACGAAGTCAACAAGGAGGAGGAGGAGTCGAAATCCTATCAGGTACCAAGATACTTCCAGGTACCAGAAGAAACGGATGCAACCAAATCCACAGCGGAAGAGCTTGATCAAATCGCACTGGTCAAAAAGTTCTTGGAGAGGAAGTTCCACTTGGGGAAAGGATTAAACCCGAGCTCAGGTAAGGATTTATAGAATTTATTAAATTTAATGTTCACTATTTTGTGTGGTTGCATGTGGATATGACATGTATCGCGCCAGAGGTGGCCGCGCATAAGTTAAGCCTGGATCCTGACATCCCTCCGATAAGGCATAAGAAATGTCATATTGCTGAGGTCAGGAACAGATTTATCAAAGAATTGGTTACTCGATTGCTTGATATCGATTCAATCAGGGAGGTAAAGTATCCTAACTGGCTAGCTAATATAGTAGTAGTTCCAAAAAAGAATAATAAATTTTTCATGTGCGTAGATTATAAGGATATTAATAAGGAGTTCCCAAAGACTCATTCCCATTATCAAACATTGATCAAATGATTGATGCGACAGACAGGCACGAGTTGATGAGTTTCCTTGATGCCTATTCCGGGTAAAATCAAATCAAAATGAACCCAGAGGGTCAGGAAAAACTTCGTTCATAATAAACTTTGGCACATATTGCTATGATGTGATGCCTTTCGGTCTTAAGAACGCCGGAGCCACTTATCAGTAACCCGTAAACAAAATGTTTGAAAAAAAAAAGGGGAAAATAATGGAAGTTTACATAGATGATATGCTGGTTAAGTCTTTGAATGCAGGTGATCATCTGAAACACCTCCAAGAAACCTCCAACATCCTAAGGAAGCACAACATAAAACTTAACCCTGAAAAATGTGCATTCAGAGTCAGCTCCGGTAAATTTTTAGGGTTCCTGGTGTCACAAAGGGGGACCGAAGTCAATCCCGATAAAATTAAAGCCATCGAAGGCATTCCCAACCAGTTTTCAAATGTGAAAGAGGTCCAGAGGTTAATAGGAAGACTGGCTGCTTTAAGCCGGTTCATTCCTGGTCTTCAGAAAAGTGCAATCATTTCTTCTCACTTCCGATGAAGAAGGACAACTTTCAATGGACTCCATAGTGCCAGCAGGATCTGAAAGATTCGCAAAGGTATTTATCGAGCCCTCTATTACTATTGAAATCGGAAGAATGAAAACATTTGATGATTTACTTAGCAGTCTCGGAGGTAGCGATAAGGGCCATTTTAGTCCGTGAAGATGAAAGTACGTAATCTACTATTTATTATGTTAGTAAAAGTTTAACGGGAGCCGTAACTCGGAACCCATACCTCGAAAAACTGGCCCTAGCTCTCATAATAGCCGCTCGAAATCTTAGGCCTTATTTCCAATGTCACCCGATACATGTGGTGACAGCCTTTCCCTTGAGGAATATCCTTCACAAACCTAAACTTTAAGGCTGACTGGCCAAGTGGGCAGTCAAAACGAATGAATTAGACATAGAATATATACCTAGGACATCAATCAAGTCACAAGTTTTGGCTGACTTCGTGGCCAATTTCAGTCCTAGACAGTTGCCTTTGGCCACTTAAGAAGCGGTGATGGTGTCAGAATTGACATCGGGAGTATGGACGTTCTTCACATACAGAGCTTCCAATGTGAAAGGGTCTAGGCTCGGTGTAGTATTAACCACGACTTTGGGAGAAACACTAAGGCAGACCATAAGAAATGTTCCTTTGACTAACAATGAAGCAGACTATGAGGCCTTAATTGCAGGACTCGAGTTGGCCCGAGGACTGGATTCTGAGCTCACAGAAATTAAATGTGATTCCCAACTGGTAGTAAATCAGGTCTTCAGAATCTTCGATGCTAAAGAAGCATGCATCCAACAATATGTAATGAAAGTCCAGGACCTGCTTGCATGGTTCAGGTAATGGTTAATAACCCATATTCTGAGGGAAGAAAATGCAAAAGCAGACGCACTGGCCAATCTGGGCTCATCCACGAAAATGAAAGGATTAGACGCCGGTATGGCCGTGCGCTTATGCATTCAGTATTGGATGTGGAAGGCTATTATAAAATAAACACGAACAATTTGGTCTAGACTGGAGGAATGAGATCATTGACTATCTCGAGCACGAGAAATTACCCAAAGATCCCAAGGCATCCCAAGCGCTACGCACTAAAGAAGCCCGATACTGCTGTATAGTAGGTCTACTGTATAGAAGAACTTTTCAAAGCTTGTTGGCCCAATGTTTAGGAGCATCAGAATCTAATTACGTCATGAGAGAAGTTCATGAAGGAATATGTGGAAATCAATCGGGCGCGGATTCCTTGGTATTAAAGCTAATTAGGGTAGGATACTACTGGCCCCGGATGGAACAAGACGCTAAGACTTATGCTCAGAAATGCGATAAGTGTCAATGCCATGCACCGTTGGTGCATCAACCAGTAGAGCCATTACACTCGATTTTGTCGCCCTTGCCATTCATGAAATGGGGTATGGACATAGTCGGTCCGCTGCTGACAGCTCCCGGTAAGGTAAGATTTCGTTTTGTTTTAACTGACTACTTTTCTAAGTGGGTTGAAGCAGGTCCTCACTAGAAATTTGGCGAGCGTGAAGTAGTCGATTTCCTGTGGGAGAACATAATTTTCAAGTTCGGGATACCGAAAGAGATAGCCTCAACAACGGGCCATAATTTATAGGTGCAAAGGTCACAAAGTTACTTGAAGACTTGAAAATCAAAATAATCACATCATCGCCATACCACCCGAGCGCAAACGGCCAAGCGGAATCGACGAACAAAGTGATTATTAAAAATCTCAAAAATAGATTGTAAGCAGCCAACGACAAATGGCCCGAAGAACTACCAGGAGTGCTATGGGCGTACGGAACAACAGCCAATCAAGCACGAGGGAGACACCTTTCTCTCTCGCATACGGAGCTAGAGGCCTTGACCCTGGTAGAAGTAAGAGAATCTACCATGAGATACTTCCGGGCGGACGAAGAAGTAAATATCGAATCATTACTGGTCAGATTGGAGCGGCTCGATGAACGCAGGGACTTGGCGCATATAAGGATGGCGGCCCAAAAACAAATAATGGAAAGATATCACAACTGAAGATCCAATGTCCCTTTTTTCAAAGTAGGAGACTTGATTTTAAGGAAAGTGACTCAAAATACTTGAGAGCTCAATGCAGGAAAGCTGGGTCCAATGTCGGAAGGACCTAGGTTTCAGCTGTCACCAGGAAAGGATCATACGAATTGGAAAATCAAGTAGGATTAAAATTACCGAGCAGTTGGAATGTGGCAAACCTTAAAAGACACTATTGATGATAAGCACCGCCTATACTGAAAGTATGTGCTGCACTCGTTTTCCCTTCATCCAGTTTTTGTCCCAATTTGGGTTTTCTGGCAAGCTTTTTAATGAGGCAGCAACGGGAAGCATACTACAGAGAAAGCACCGTTAATACAAAGAAGACCTTTAAATGACAAGGCATGAAAGCAATGAGCCACTACGAGACAGTTAGATATTCTTTTGCTTGATAGCAAAGTTTCTACCGAGAAATAAAGCTTGCTATCAGGCTAAAGGCTACCCGACCGTTCACAGTGCAAGTCACTGGGGGATGGTTAGGTAATCTTTGGCTCTATAGCAAGTTCCTAACGGGAAGTGAAGCTTGCTATCAGACCAAAGATTGTCCAACCATTCACTAGTGGGATCTTCAAAGGAATAAGACTTCCAGTGTTCAAATTCGCATTCGAACACTAGGGGGGAGTGATATGAGAATACAACAATTTGACTGCCACATACACCGGGACTGCGAAATCCGGAAACAAGGATGTATAATCGGGACAAGGGACTGTGCGACAGCCCCGTAGAAACAAATTGTACAAATTAGCCACAAGTAATGGAAATTTCTTTATCAGCACAACGAATGCTTGTGTACTTTTGAAAATGGAAGGAATAAAGTAAAGTCCTTTTATTTTTATCTTGTTTCTTGTCTGAATGATGAAATAATTTTATCATTTGAAAGTTAATCAAGTATTTCAAATGCTAGTGCATGAATGATCCTCTTTAGGAGCATCGTAAACATAAGAGGTCCATCTCTTATGAAACCCTCACAGTAAAGGGTTGGTTCAGAAATAATCATGCCCGAGATCCAAATACTATCGGGGAAAAAACACACCCAAAACCTTGCATAATTGGACGTACAGAGAAAAATTTACGCAATACTTAAATGAAAAAGTACTTTTATATAACAAACGTGCCAAGCAACACAAGTACAATAGTATGAAGTGGAAATTGTACCACAATCCACTTTGCCTTGGCCTCTTGAAATTGTACCCTTAACAGGGCGACCTCTTGGATGAGGGCAATTTGATTCCGTTCGGCCAACAGTTGATCCCGCTCGAATGTGAGTTTCTCTTTATCAAGGATCAAATGTTGAAGGCCCTCGGAAGCAAGAAAGTTATCTTGCAAAAGAAAATGTTCAAATCAAAAATCCTGCCATAGCAAAGCTAGAAGAAACAGTAGATGGAACAAACATCATACTGCAGTTGAGTTGTGCATGGCATTGTTTATCATACATTCTGCCGAGAGAGAATGTATTATTTTCTTATCTTTCTCTGAAGCTAGAGGCTTCAGGTAATTAGAAATTTCCACCAGCCGGGACAACATATGGCACCGGGTAGAGATCCAGAAGGGAACGTTCCTCCTCCTCTGAGGATCTTCAGAAGAGGGCGAATAGTTATGACCCAAATTCCCATGGACTGAGGACTGGGGATTAGGGACATCCTTCCATCAGGTGTCTGCGGTCGGTGGAGATGATGTAGTAGTTACTAGTAGAGAAGGCATTATTGTTGACGAAGGAGATAAAGCTGATGGCGTTGTAGATTGAGAAGCAACTGCGGCGGAAGTAGTGCTAGTTATTGGTCTCGTCAATCGAAGATGGAAAGGGCCCGGTACCCAGCCTCACGGCATTGGGAGCAGTGACTGGGGCTCGGAAGCGAGAGTTGGCATCTTCCACTATATCACACTCTCCCCAGAGCACATGAACGTCATCCTCGGTTAGTGTAACTAGCTCAACGGATTGAGCATTCAGTTGAGCTAATGAAGGTCGTCGTCTTCTATGTAGAGAAGCCTCTTCATCACTGTCTCCCCCATCATCATCGATCACCATGGTGTCTAGGGCTGGCTCGAGTGGGGCGTTCTTCACCTTTTTATTTTTACCCTCAGTCGTAGAGGAACATCGCTTTTTTTGTTGCTTGTTCTTCGGCGGGAACTCTGAGAGGAAGCACCTTCACCGGAAGCAGGTCCGACAACACCCGTTCGGGGTGAAGTTCTCCTGCAGAAACCTTGCTACATTTGTGGGATCAGCCAAAACTTCCTCCTTGGGGACGGTAACAGAACCTTGTGGAAGACTTGAATTCAACAAAAGGAAAAGTTAGCCAGTTTTCTTATATGTGAGATAAAAATAAGATAAGTTCGAGGATCAACTTACCTTAATTTTTGTCCTTCCACTCGTATATAAGGGCTTCTTTCCACTGGCGGATCTCAAGCGTGGTAACATCCAAAATTTTTTGGACCCACTGATCCAAGCCTTAAACCCTAGGTGGTGTCCACCGAGTTGTTGATATAATGAAAAGAAAAGGATCAGTAATAGCATGAAACAACCTTTAAAAAATATGGATGTTCAACTTACGTGTACGATTCCATGACTCAGGAAAAGATGGAGTTGTAGCTGGGATGATATCCATGGTTGCAATTACAACGAACGCTCCATCCACCCACAATCTTTATCATCATCCATGTTGGTGAGTAAAGCATGGTTACCATGTTTGCTAAAGTTTATCATTCCCCCACGAAAAATCTTGGGGGAATAAAGGTTCATCAATCGAGCTAGGGAGAGCTCTTCCCCTGTCTCCTGACATAGCCACGAAGACAGGCTATCGTCCGCACACAGAAGGGCTCACATATGCCAAGCAATCTTGATAACGGAGGAAAAAATCCAAGATTACCGAGTCAAGTCGCCCGCTCAATGAGAATGGGCCCAAAGTGAAGGGGTGTGTGTAAAGGTATCTAAAAACCTTCTTGAGGAAAGTTACCCGCTCCGCGAAATCTGGAGCGATTATATTCAAATCGTGGCATCCACAATCTTCCTTCACAGCATGAATGCTAGAAGGACGGATCGAAGAAGGATACACACAAACAGTCTATGTGCAGGAGTTAGCAGAAGGAAATTTCTCCTCAAAATCCTTTGTTGTACTAAGATTTCTAGGGATAATGGTGCTCACTATAGGAGGAGCAGCATCATCGGTGTTTTCTTTATTTTTTGAGGAGCTTGAATTCTTGGAATAAGAGGCCATGATTAGTGGATGAAAATATGAGTTCTATGAAGAAGAAGATTAAAGAGGAGTAAAAACTAGGAAAAGTTGGATGCAAAGAAGTTGGGAGAGCTTTGAAAAACTGTGAAGTGTAAAAGAATAAGGATGAAGCGTATAAGTAAAAGAATGGGCGGATAAAATTGTGGCCATGATTACTTCGAGAATCGGCGAAATTATTGCAAAATCGTGGGATAATGCGTGTTCAGGACATTAAATAGAGAGAGACGTGCGTCTAATAAAGTGTTAGAAACTTTTCAGAGGGGGTCGAGAAATTTCTCGCCAAGAAAGGTACCTTCACCAACTTTCCGATGACACAAGGATGTGCCACCGAAAAGTAGGGGGACTATCTATATAGGGTAAAATTGGTTCATATTAAATATTTATATAATAGAGCGACACGTGGAACCATATATAGATAGAAAGTGAGACATGCAGAAACCAAGACCGATGGCAGCAACTTCAATTAGCACCGGAGAGCCCCGAAGGAAAGATTGCTAATAAAGACAAATGAGTGTCTGCCACCTGATAACATTCAATGAAGAATATTCTGCAATATTAAATACACAGTCAGTTATAGAGGATTATGACATTCATAGCCTGCCGTTACACATTCTTCAATGGCACCCATAATTGTCATTTAAGAGGGACTTGAACCTAGGATCTTGTTCCCTAGGTGCAACTATAAATAGGGGTTTCAACAACCATTATAAGGACACGAATTTTCTGACAAACTTATGCTACACATTATTCTAAACTCAATAACACTTTATTTCTTGTTTATTGGTATTATTATTGCCTACGGAAGCTCTGCTCCCGGTACCAAGCTATCTTCTATCTTATATCGATTTCAACGTTAAGTCTTGCATTTTTATTTAATTTATATTTATTACCCTAAACCCCTCCTAAACTATCACGTTTTTGTCAGTTTCCTATTTAAACTATCTGGTGTCCCCAAAACCTCCCTAAACTATATCTATCCTTCATATTGAAACAACCTCGTTATATTTCTGATAGTGCGTGTGTTACACGCTCCAAATTATAAAAACAGTTGTCATGCGACTATCCATGTGTGCGATACTTAATCTAAAAATTGACTTAATAAATTATTTTAAATAATAACCAAGTGTTTTTAGAGGGGTAAATATTCACCTGGTTAAAAACAAAAAAAAGAGGGGTAGGATAAAACAATTTCCATCAATCCCCCTTTCCTCTAGTCTCTTCCGATGATGGTATTACATCTCTCAGTACCGATTTGCTACGTTAAGCTTCGTTGTAACGTTGGTTTTCCCTTAATAACCCTCCATTACAGTCTTATTTTATTTTTTTTCGAGTTGAGGATTAAAAACTAGGGTTTTCTGAAAATCTAGGGTTCATCGGGGTTTTGACGGAGTGAATATTATTGGTGAAATTCGAATTCTTTGAAGAAGATAGCTATACACAAATACTACTTCTTTAAAAACTAACTTCTTTGTTGCAAAATTATTAAATAAATTTGCTGGATAACTTCAATTCAATTGTACCAAAAAAAAAACTAATTTTTTTTTGTGAGTTGTGGAATGAGGGTTTCTTCTTTTAAAAAAATTCGGGTAATAAATGAAAGAATTATAAAACGAAAAAGACAATAAATTAGATTCAGTAATAACAAGAGAGAGAATTTCAGATGGAACCTGATGGAGAAATAAAGAAGGAAAGTGAAAAAATGAGGAACAATGGTCAATAAATGAGGAAGAAAGGTGGGAAATAAAGGTTATTAGGAGAAATTTTTTTAAAATTGAAATATTGTATGCTAATTAGCTGTTAAATGTTGTCAAGTGGGGCCCTTTTGATGATTTTTTCAGCCATCACGCGCTCAATAGTAAATTATTACACACGATTTGCCAGAAATACGACGAGGGTGTTTTAATACGAAAGAGAATATAGTTTAAGGGGGGCTTTGGAGACACCTAATAGTTTAAGCAAGAAACTAACAAAAACGTCATAGCTTAGGGAGGTTTTAGGGCATTCACTACTTAATTTATTTATTATTTTGGGATCAAATCGATTTGCTTGTTTATAAACCATGTATAAACTTAACTTTACCGTTTTACGCATAAACATAAATATAAAGTATAATTTACTAAGTTATCCTTGAAATATTTTTTGAGAACTGAGCAGTATTAAAAAGAACTACTACTTATAATATTAAGGATACAATTGACAATAAAAATAAATTTAGTCATAAATTCCCAAAGTGATAATTGTTTGAATATTTTTGTTTTAGCTAAAGTGACTATTAATTTGGGACGGATGGAGTACTGTACTGAAACTAGTAATAGTAGTATTTCTTAGTTAATTTTCAAAAAATCAAAAAATGTACTATTTCAATTCCTCCACGGTAACCTAGCTACTCAAATGGCTATTTATTTCTCAAAATAGATAGTGTAATTTGGTTTTATTGATGAGTACCACAAATCTGCACCACGTTCTGTGCTGCAGCGCAGAGCCCTACGAAGAATAGAAAAGTTTCTTCCAACAAGTATATTTAGCGAAGAATAACATCCAAGGAAACTAAGGATCCGTTTGATTATAGATTTTGTTAAGATAAATTTGGATTTTATTTGGTAAACACATGTTTGGCCATAGATTTTGCCTATATTTTGGCAAAATCTCAAATCCCAAATTTTAAAACCAGCTCAATTGGTGGTTTTGGGTCAAATCCCTAATAATACACATATTTTTCCAAAATGAATTTGAGAAACATGTTTTGAAACCGTATGTCCAAATACATTCATCTTCAAGCCAAACTTCATGCAAAATAAATTTTTCGAAACAAAATTTGAAATGTATGACCAAACGCTAGCTAAAACACTAGTATTATCGTACTTACATTAGCTCAACAAGAGTCTCTAAGTATTGGTTAGAGATTGTATGATAGTGGAGATTAGGTGTGAGATTTAAAGAATGGTGTGGAATATGAAGCGATCAAAAAATGGCGTGGAAATAATATGGATGATGCGTATATGCAGTAAATTTTGTTGAGACGTAGTTGTTGTTACTGAATTGCCACGTGCACCCACTTCCTTATGCCACTGCAATAGTCTGTTGATTTAGTAATCTGGATCAAAAAGCACCAGAATTAAATTGGTATTGAATTCGAGTCGTTAGAGCAGTTAACGTTGCAGTTGAATCGTAGACATTTATTTTATTGGCTCATTTCAATTATTTACCTGACAATAACAGTCGCATAGTCAAAGGAAGAAATAAAGAAAAAAAGTTATAGACGATGAGCAGTAAGGTAATGCACGACTTTGATTGACAAAAGAAATAATCTAGGATCCGAGAACGATTTTTTCCGAAAAACATACAATTGAATAACCAACCTTACCTTTTGATTTTTGGGCTGAATACATATGTAGCCTTTTAAACTTGTCCAAAATTTTCATTTGGACACTCAATTTAAACTATATTCCAATTGAACACCCAAATTAATGTTAGGGGAAGATATACCTATTGGACACAAGATGCTGACATGGCATTGGGCGTGCTTTACACTTCTTTTGGGGCAGCAATATAGTTATAAATGATGCTTTTATGGGCCCCATGGTCAAGTGTATTGTCTCCTTCATGCTGTCTCTTTGTTGTTGGCGGGGTACATTGATGTTTAACTTGAAGAATATATATTTATATGTATATTGTCTCATGTTTTACTTTTGATTAATAATGTAAAATATGTTGATTTATATTAATTTGAGGTGTTTTTATGTGTAGGAATGATCCGGGAGCAATTGGGAGGGAGGGGGGAGGTGCGAGATTAGAGCCAAAACAGACAAAAAAAGAAAAAGTGGCATTTTCAGCATCACAGGTAGCGTCCGCCAGAGGCAGTGTGTGAAAATCATTAGCGCCAGGGACGGCGCCTGGCACTGCGATGGACGCTGGTGACGAGAATTATGTCCAAATTCGCCCGGGACAAGGTTATTTAGGCCATAGACCTACCCAACACGTATAAAAGGGGTTCTAAACCTAATTTGGAGAGGATCTAACATATTTTTGAAGGAGAATTCATGTGGGGAAACATACACCACGCTTTGGAGGAGGCTTCTAACTAGTTTTTCTTCTATTCTCTCCTTTTAATTTCATAGTTTCTTTGTTCTAGAGTTTTGGGTGCTACATGAACGTTGTAATTCGAAGCTTGAATTGTTCTTATTATTTTATCATATTGGTTTATTTATTCAATTTTGTGCTTAATTATTTGATTGCTTGATCACCAAATAGAATACTATCTACGAATCTAGGATTGAACTNCTATACAGAAATTATTAATGCATTTTTTTAATTCTAATTCCGTAGGAATATAGGCGTTAAGTTAGCTTGAATAGACAAGTAGTACTTTGGGAGAAGGCTACGAGTAATTAACCCTGTCAGTCAATAAACTAGATAAATTAATTAGAAAATTTAAGTGGAAAATTCAAAGGGATTGTTAGCCAACCCATAACTCTAGAATATTGTCTCTCATTGAATTCGTCTCTAAAATTTCGCCAATTTGTTTCTTTAATCTCTTAAATTGTTACTCTAGATTAATTTTAATTAAATATTCATACCTTAGGATTCACTTGAATAGATTAATTTTTTGGGTTTAATTTAGTTGATAATTAATCAGAAGTCCCTGTTGTATTAGTAAAACAGAGCTTCACATGTGTAATAAATCTTCATGGCTCAGCAGTCTACGTGGAACAATGAAGACATGACAGTTGGACGGGACTCTATGAGGAGGTATGAGGCAAAGAGGCACGGAAAATCATACCCACGGGTTAATTAGCTACGGAAGTCTCAACCTAATTTAGAAGATGAAGAGACACCGTCAAAATGTATCTGGGCGGAACAAAGGGCAGATTCAGGGATCTTCAATTAGTGATCCACACTTTACACAACATTCACACAACAGTTACAGTTACTCATTGTAACGTTACATTAATGTCATAATTAGTCATTAATGCTTAATCAATGAAAAGGGCAGACATTATATTAAGAAATTCCCTATATAAGGGAGTAAAATATAACCTGTAAAGGGACATCCGAACTTCTATTGCAATACACTTTACTTTTCGTGCATCTCATTGATTTTTCTTTATTTTAATTACTTACAATAATTAGTTTTGTCTTGGTTGGTTATCAGAAACCCGTGGTCATCCTAAAAATAGCTTTGGTCAAAGGATCTAAGTCTTTGGTTAAACAAACTGATTCCGTTAACGGGAATCTGATAATATTTGTTTGCTTTTCAAGCGCTATCCTCTGAACTATGTCGAACTCCAACGATAACAACCAGCAGAGGAATGGAACCCCAGTTTCATCACCTTTAGGAACCCCACGTGGTTCAAGGGAACAATCCCCAGAAAGATCCAATAACAACAACGATGATAATGATCAAACGGTAGAACAAGATCGGGTAAAGCAAATGATTGCAGAGTATGTGGGCCAAGCTTTGCAAGAATTTGCAAGGGGATTACCAGTGGCATCACCTGCACCACCACCCAATTACATTATCACCATGGAAAATCCTCAGTCTGGGTTGGTAAACTTAGCAAGGGATAACACTCCTAACGAATCTCTCGAAGCGAGACCAGGTATGACTGATAACTATGAATTACAGAATTTACTACTAACCTTGCAGAAATAGGTGAAGAAACAAAACGATTGAATCGAACAAATTCCTGGAGTAACACCTGTTATCAAAGGCATTGATGTTGATAGATATTCTCAAAAACCTTGGAAACCAAGCGCAACACCCTTGCCTATACCCAAGAAGTTTAAAATGCCTGACGTTCCTAAGTATGACAGGACAACCGACCCACACGACCATGTGACTGCTTTTACCACCGGAGTGAAGGGAAACGACTTAACAAAATAAGAAATTGAGTCGGTCCAAGTTAAAATGTTTGGAAAAACACTTACCAAAGGGGCGGTAACTTGGAACGATGTTTATAATAGGTACAGTACTAAACTTCGAATAGAAGAAGATACCTTTGCTCGATCGAAAGACGAAGATCATACCAGATCCAGACGTTTTGAATCAGACAGGAGATTGGGTAAAAATAGGTACGATCCTTACTTGCGACCATCGGGACATGAAACTCGTCCCAGGTTCGAAAATGCCAGGTCAGATTATAGACCACCAAGCAGAGATGCGGGCTCATCTAGATCCAGAAATGATCGAGATGAACGACCTAGAAGTAATGCATGAATTGGGGATCACACCTTCAATGTAAGTACCTCCGAACTAATTTCAATATTAAGAAATATGGGTGATAAGGTTCGATGGCCCAAAGAAATGAGGTCGAACCCGAATAAGAGGAACCCAAATCTCTGGTGTGAATTCCATAATGATCATGGACACAGAACTGCAGATTGCAGATTTTTGCAAGGTGAGGTAGAACAATTATTGAAACAGGGCTATTTAACAGAATTGTTTAGTGAAAAAGGTAAACAGGCATACATGAAGAACAAGCAGGAGCCCCCAAAACCTCCATCTCTAAAACGAACCGTCAACGTGATACACAGAGGTGAAGAAGTAAACAGAGTGGTCTGCAAAACGGTCACGAAGTACACAATTACACATGGAAAGCGGGTTCGTGAAAATCTGGAAGCAGACGATATAACCTTCGATGATACAATATCGGCGGATTAATGCTTCCTCACAACGATGCTCTAGTAATATCCTTACTTATTCATGACACTAACGTCAAAATAGTGTTGATTGATCCAGGTAGTTCAGTCAATATCATTTTGCTAAGAGTCGTGGAAGAAATGCTATTGGGGAATCAAGTAATCCCAAAGGCACGATCCATATTGGGGTTTGATAACTCTACGGTTATAACAAAAGGGGAAATTGAACTTAGCACTTATGCTGAGGGAGTAATCAATAATACTAGGTTCCAAGTCATCGATACTGACATGGCTTATAACGTAATCATGGGAAGGCCATGGATCCATGACATGAAAGCAATACCATCCACCTTGCATTAGGTAATTAAATTTTCCTCTGAATGGGTAATTCAGCAAATTAGAGGCGATCAGCAAACCACGAGAAATATAAATTTCGTAGTACACTACAACAAAAAAGTATAGGTGGAAGAATCAAAAGATAAGAGCATCTCCCAAGCAGGTAACACCGCCCAAACATGCATGGAAGAAATTACTACCCAAATAGGTACAGAAGGTATTATTGCTGAAACAAGTACGAAAGAAAATACTGACGAGAAGGTGAATCAAGTCACCACGGAAGATGCATTGGACCACACGGATATAGATTCCAGACCGGACGTCATTCATGAACTGGAGGAAGACGAGCACATCAAAACAACTAGGAAAGAGCTCGAAGCTGTTCCATTATCTGAACAAAAACCTGAACAAAAAGTGTATATAGGCATGAGGCTGATCCTCGGTCGAAGAGCAGAAGAAAAGAAAGCAAGGACCATTCAAGAACCAAGTGATTGACGAAGAGGTACAGAAACTCTTGAAGATTGGTTCGATACGAGAGGTAACATACCCTAACTGGCTAGCTAACACTGTGGTAGTACCTAAAAAGAATGGCAAATGGAGAGTATGCGTAGATTATACTAACTTAAATAAAGCATGCCCTAAAGATTCATTCCCATTACTACATATAGATCAAATGATTGATGCCACCACAAGTCATGAATTGTAAGATTTCTAGATGCGTATTCTGGTTATAATCAGATTAAAATGGATCCCTCAGACGAGGAAAAAACCTCCTTTATTACAAACAGGGGGACTTATTGTTATAAAGTCATGCCTTTTGACTTAAAAAATGCTGGAGCCACCTATCAAAGGCTAGTGACCCAGATGTTCTGGGAAAAATGATGGAAGTTTACATCGATGACATACTGGTAAAATCAACATGGGCGGAAGACCATTTACAGCACCTCTCTATTACCTTTGACATTTTACACAGGTATAATATGAAGCTGAATCCAGAAAAATGCGCTTTTAGCGTAGAATCAGGTAAATTCTTGGGTTTCCTTGTATCAAACAGGGGAATAGAGGTAAATCCTGATCAAATTAAAGCTATAAAAGAAATACCTGATGTACTTATAAATAAAAAAGAAGTTCAAAGACTAACAGGATGAATTGCAGCCTTAGGAAGATTTATTTCCAAATCTTCTGAGAAAAGTTTTAAATTCTTTGCAGTTCTCAAAAAGCAAAGTCGGTTCGAATGAACTGAAGAATGTCAACAGGATCTCAAAGACCTAAAGTCTTATCTATCAAAACATTTGTTGCTGTCAAAGCCAAAGGAGAGGGAGAGGCTGTACGTTTACCTTACCATCTCGGAAATTGCTGTAAGTTCAGTATTGGTAAGGGAGAATTGTATTGGTAAAAAAAGCTTCACACGTGTAATAAATCTTGATGACTCAGTAGTCTACGTGGAGAAATGAAGATATGTCAGCTGGACGGGACTCTAAGAGGAGGCACAAGGTAAAGAGGCACGAAAAATCACACCCGTGGGTTAATTAGCTACGGAAGTCTCAACCTGATTGAGAAGATGAAGAGACACGGTCAAAAGTGTATTTGGGCAGAATAAAGGGCAGATTCAGAGATCTTCAAATTAGAGATCCATACGTTACACAACGTTCACGCAACAATTACAGTTGGTTCATTGTAACGTTACATTAGAGTCGTAATTAGTCATTAATTCTCAATCACCGAAAAAGGTAGACGTTATATTAGAAAATTCCTTATATAAAGGAGAAAAATATAACCTGTAAGGGGGAGGAAAAACATTCAAACTACTATAGCAATATACTTACTTTTTGTGCATCTTACTGCTTTCCATTTAAAAGTTTGCCTACAATTATAATCTTATTCTTTGGTTATCAGAAACCCGTGTTCTTCTTAAAATAACTTTGGGCAAAGAATCCAATTCTTTGGTTAAACAAATTGGTTTCATTACCGGGAATCTGATAATCTTTGTTTTCTTTTCAAACGATATCTCTGAACTATGTCGAACTCCAACGACAACAACCAGCAAAGGAATGGAACCCCAGTTCCATCGCCTTCAGGAACCCCACGTGGTTCAAGGGAACAATCCCTAGAAAGATCTAATAACAACAATGATAATAATGATCAAACGGTGGAACAAGATCGGGTAAAGAAAATGATTGCAGAGTATGTGAGCCAGGCTTTGCAAGAATTTGCGAGGGGATTACCGACAGCGTTACCTGCACCACTGACACCACTCCCCAATAATACCATCACCATGGAAAATCCTCAATATGGGTTGGCAAACTCAGGAAAGGGAGACACTCCTAATGAATCTCTCAAAGCGAGACCAGGTATGTCTAATAACTGAATTACAGACTTTATTACTAACTTTGCAGAAACAGGTGAAGGAACAAAATGATCGAATCGAACAAATTCCTGGAGTACCACCTGTTATCAAAGGCATTGACGTTGATAGATATTCTCAACAACCTTGGAAACCAATCGCAACACCCGTACCCATTCCAAAGAAGTTTAAAATGCCTTACGTACCTAAGTATGACGGGACAACCGACCCACACGACCATGTAATTGCTTTTACCACCGGAGTGAAGGGCAAAGATTTAACAAAACAAGAAATTGAGTCGGTCCTAGTTAAAAAATTTGGAGAAACACTTACCAAAGGGGCACTAACCTGGTATTCTCTTTTCCCTGAAAACTCTATTGATTCTTTTGCTGAGCTTGCAGATTCTTTCATAAAGGGACACTCTGGTGCGCAAAAAGTTGAGAAAAGGATGGAGGACACCTTTAAAATAAAACAAGGAGACATAGAACTACTTCGTGAATTTGTAGACAGTTTTCGACGAGAAAGAATGAAACTACCAAGGGTGCCTGATAGTTGGGCAGCCATGGAATTCGCAAGTAATCTAAATGACAAAAGCTCAGAAGCCACGAGAAGACTCAAGGAAAGCTTGAGAGAATTCCCAGCTACAACGTGGAAGAATGTTTATAACAAGTATAGTACTAAACTTCGAATAGAAGAAGATACCATTGCTCGTCCGAAAGAGGAAGATTATACCAGATGAAGACGTTCAGAATCAGACAGGAGATCAGGTATGAACATGTACGATACTTACTTGGGACCATCGGGACGTGAAACTCGTCCTATGTTCGAAAACACCAGGTCATATTATGGACCACCAAGTAGAGATGCAGTCTCGTCCTCATCTAAATCCAGAAGGGATCAAGATCAACGACCTAGAGGTAATGCGCGAATTGGGGATCACACCTTTAATGTAAGTACCTTCGAACTAATTCCAGTGTTAAGAAATTTGGGTGATAAGGTTCGATGGCCCAAAGAGATGAGGTCGAATCCAAATAAAAGGAACCCAGATCTCTGGTGTGAATTCCATAATGATCATGGACACAGAACTGCAGATTGCAGATTTTTGCAAGGTGAGGTAGAACAATGATTAAAACAGGGCTATTTGACAGAATTGTTCAGTGAAAAAGGTAAACAGGCATACATAAAGAACAAGCAGGAGCCCCCAAAACCTCCATCTCCAAAATGAACCTTAACGTGATACACGAAGGTGAAGAAGTATACAAAGTGGTCTACAAAACGACCACGAAGTTCACAATTACACATAAAAAAATGGGTTCGTGAAAATATGGAAGCGGACGATATAACCTTCGATGATGCAGATATTGGCGGATTAATGCTTTCTCACAACGATGCTCTGATAATATCTTTACTTATTCATGACACTAACGTAAAAAGAGTGTTGATTGATCCAGGTAGTTCAGTCAATATCATTTTGCTAAGAGTCGTGGAAGAAATGCTATTGGGAAACAAGTAATCCCAAGGGCATGAGCTATATCAAGGTTTGATAACTCTACGGTTATAACAAAAGGAGAAATTGAACTTAGCACTTATGCTGAGGGAGTGATCTAAAGTACCAGGTTCCAAGTCATCGATACTGACATGACTTATAACGTAATCGTGGGAAGGCCATGGATCCACGACATGAAAGCAATACCCTCCACCTTGCATTAGGTAATTAAATTCCCCTATGAATGGGGGATTCAGAAAATTAGAGGCGATCAGCAAACCGCGAGAAATATAAATTCCGTGGAACACTACAACAAAAAGTAGAGGTGAAAGAATCAAGGGATAAGGAAGTCTCCCAAGCAGGTGACACCGCCCAAACATGCATGGAAGAAATTACTACCCAAATAGGGACGGAAGGTATTACTGCTGAAACATGTACAAAAGAAAATACTTACGAGAAAGTGAATCAAGTCACCACGGAAGAGGAATTGGAGCACACAGATGTAGATTCCAGACCATACGTCATTCATGAACTGGAGGAAAACGAGTACATCAAAACAACTACGGAAGAGCTCGAAGTTGTTCCATTGTCTGAAGGAAATCCTGAACAGAAAGTGTACATAGGCACGAGGCTGAGTCCCGGTCGAAGAGGTAAGTTAATTGATTATTTAAAGGCTAACGCAGATTTCTTTGCGTGGTCCTACTCAGATATGACAGGTATTCCACTAGAGGTGATGAATCATAAACTAAATGAAGATCCATCCTTCGTACCTGTTAAGCAGAAGAAAAGAAAGTAAGGACCATTCAAGAACCAAGTGATTGACGAAGAGGTACGAAAACTCTTAAAGATTGGTTCAATACGAGAGGTAATGTACCCTAACTGGCTAGCTAACACTGTGGTAGTACCTAAAAAGAATGGAAAATGGAGAGTATGCGTAGATTATACTGACTTAAATAAAGCATGCCCCAAAGATTCATTCCCATTACCACATATAGATCAAATGATTGATGCCACCACAGGTCATGAATTGTTAATCTTTTTAGATGCGTATTCTGGTTATAACCAGATTAAAATGGATCCCTCAGACGAGGAAAAAACCTCCTTTATTACAAGCAGGGGGACTTGTTGTTATAAAGTCATGCCTTTTGGCTTAAAAAACGCTGGAGCCACATATCAAAGGTTAGTGACCAAGATGTTACAGGAACACCTAGGAAAAATAATGGAATTTTACATTGATGACATGCTGATAAAATCAACACGAGCGAAAAACCATTTCCATCACCTCTCTATTACCTTTGACATTTTACGCAGGTATAATATAAAGCTTAATCAAGAAAAATGCGCTTTTGGCGTGGAATCAGGTAAATTCTTGGGTTTTCTTGTATCAAACAGGGGAATAGAGGTAAATCCTGATCATATTAAAGCTATAGAAGAAATACCTGATGTACTTATAAATAAAAAAGAAGTTCAAAGACTAACGGGAATAATTGCAACCTTAGGAAGATTTATTACCGAATCTTCCGAGAAAAGTTTCAAATTCTTTGCAGTTCTCAAAAAGCAAAATCGGTTCGAATGGACTGAAGAATGTCAACAGGATCTCAAATACCTAAAGGCTTACCTATCAAAACCTCCGTTGTTGTCAAAGCCAAAGGAGGGGGAGCGGCTATACGTCTACCTTGCTGTCTCGGAAATTGCTGTAAGTGCAGTATTGGTAAAGGAGAATAAAGGTAAACAATCTCCTATTTATTATGTAAGCAAGACATTACTGGATGCTGAAACCAGATATCCACATTTAGAAAAGTTAGCCTTAGATCTAGTCATGGCATCTAGAAAATTAAGGCCATACTTTCAATGTCATCTAATCACAGTTGTGACCTCGTATCCATTAAGAAACATACTGCATAAACAAGAACTATCAGGAAGATTAGCCAAGTGGGCCATATAATTAAGTGAACATGAAATAATATATCGGTCTAGGACTGCAATCAAGTCTCAATTCTTAGCTGATTTTGTCGCTGGTTTTAGTAATAACATTGTCCCTGAAGTGGAAAAAGAGTTACAACTCTTCAACGGTGTTAATCCGGGTCTATGGACCCTATTTACCGACGGTTCTTCTAATATAAAAGGTGTCGGCTTAGGCATAGTCTTAATATCACCCACAGGTGAAAAGACACAGCAAGCTATCAAATGTTATCCTATAACTAACAATGAGGCAGAGTACGAAGCTTTTATTGTAGGATTAGAACTTGCACGAGAGATTTCAATCGAGCAAATCGTGATCAAAAGCGATTCCTAACTGGTAGTAAACCAGATGCAGGGGACTTACATCGCTTGAGAGACTCAGATGCTACAATATCTGGAAAAGGCACGAGAGCTCGTGAGACAATTCAAAACATAGAAGGTAGTAATACCTAGAGAGGAAAATGCTGAAGCAGATGCATTAGCTAACCTCGCAGCAGTCACGAAAGTAACAAACAAGGACAATGCAATTATTGTTCATCTATTCCATTCAGCGATTGACCAGGACATAAATGACGTAACTTTCAACAATTTAAACTAGGATTGGAGAAACGAAATCCTAAATTTTTTACAGAATGGCACCGTACCTGAAGACAAGAAAATAGCTCAAGCACTTTGCCGTAAAGCTGCACGGTGCTGCCTCATTCGCAACTCGTTATATCGCAAAATGTTCGGAGGGCCCTTTGAAAAATGCCTCGGACCTAACCAAACGGATTTTGTGATGAAAGAAGTCCACGAAGGACACTGTGGTAATCACTCAGGGGCGAGATCCTTAGTGAAAACCTTAATCGGAGCTGGATATTATTGGCCTAAGATGGAAGAAGAGGTCGAGGACTTCGTATCCAAATGCGGCATGTGCCAAAGGTTTGCCAATAACATGCATCGACCAGCAGAATTATTACATCCCATAATATCCCCATGGCCCTTAATGAAATGGTGGATGGACATAGTGGGACCTCTTCCCATAACTAAAGGACATGTACGGTTTTTGCTCGTGCTAACCGACTATTTTACAAAAAGGGTAGAGGCAGAAGCGTTCAAACATGTGCGAGAAAAGGAAGTTAAAAGTTTCTTATGGAAAAACGTAATATGCCGCTTTGGGATACCGAAGGAGATCGTATGTGATAATGGCCCACAATTCATAGGCTCCCAAATCACAGAATTCTTTGAAAGCTGGAAAATTAAACGGATAACTTCAATTCCATACCATCCCATGGCTAACGGCCAAGATGATTCAACGAATAAAGTCATCATTAACAATCTAAAGAGGTGGCTAGATAGAGCCAAAGGAAACAGGCCTGATGAGTTACCAACGGTACTATGGGCATACAGGACAACTTCAAAAACAACCACGGGAGAAACTCCGTTCGCGCTTGTCTATGGCTCAGAAGCCTTAATACCTGTAGAGATTGGCGAACCAAGCTTAAGGCTTACAACATCCATGGAGAAAGCAAACGACGACGAATTGAGGACCAATCTGGACCTGCTCGAACCACGGAGAGAAGCAGCACTGATACAGATTGCAGCTCAAAAACAAATCATAGAGCGTTATTACAACCGTAAAGCTCATCTCAGGTACTTCAAGATTGGGGACTTCGTCCTCAAAAAAGTCTTTCAATCAACAAAAGAAGAAGGCGCAAGAAAGCTAAATCCAAACTAGGAAGGACCCTACAAAATCCGAGGCATAGCTGGGAAGGGCGCCTACGAGTTGGAAGCTATGGACGGCAGAATCCTACCAACAAGTTGGAATGCCATTCACTTGAAGAAGTACTACTTTTAAGGAAAATAAGTACCCCCAGTCAGGTATCACACGTTTGATTTTATTTTGAACATTTGAAATTTTACTAACCTTTTTAGATGACAGGCATAAAGCTAACCCATCACTAGGTGATGATATTAGACCTGCAAACATGCGAGGAAATAACTAAATTCCTGGTCTAGGGTTACACTTTCTGATGGATGTTTTAAAGGGTTAAGCAGTCATCATCTAAAAATTATATACCTTCGAGTCCCGTATGTTTTTCCTTTTCAGGAAAAGGACCACAAGGAAGGAATAACCAAGTGCTCGAGATTTCATTCTTCAAAGCTCAAACACTTGGGGGACTATACAATATGGAAGGCAAAGACAAAGCAAAAAAGACTATCAAAAAGTCAAAGCTCAAGCCTGAGGATCCATCTATCCAACAAGCCAAGTGATACGAGCAAAATCGAAAGAGCCAAAGACTCGAACACAAAGCCTAATCCAAAAAACCTTCGAACATGTTCAGGTTAAAAGGCAAAATGTTAGCTACGAGGAAGAAATGTACATCTTTGTACTTATTCAAAATAGTTATAGATAAAAGATCATCATCATTGTACTCATACAAAACTGTTGTAACTAAAAACAATTACAAAATCTTTGTACTCATATAGAAAACTATTATCAAATAAAACAGTTACAGATGAAAGATCAAAATCCTTGTACTTGTTCAAAAAACTGTAAAACAGTTACGAATGTAAGAGAATTTCCCTCGTGCTTACTGAAAACTGTTGTCAACAAAAACAGTTAAGGGTGAAAACCCCAATTTGAATAAAAACTGTTACGAACAAAAAACAGTTGCCCTCTTGTATTAACTCGAAAAAACTATTACATACAGAAAACAGTTACGAAATACAAGTGTATATCAAATCTGTTAAAAGAA